>LGRX02025278.1:0-22264 GCA_001247695.2 Cymbomonas tetramitiformis | reverse complement strand
GCGCGCCCTCGAGCTCAACCCACCCCCTATGGCTACTGCCCGAAGGTCCGGTCCTCCCACAAGGACCGAAGTGAATTTGGGCCATAGGCCGCGTTTTTTCGATATAGTCGGTAAATGAGTGCTTTCGGGTCATATTTAGGTGTCCGATAATTATCTAAAAACTTATGTTGGGTGGTATACTCGGTGTAGCTGTGTGATTTACGTCATTGAAAAGTGGGGGTGAAACCGCTCGAAATTAAATAAAAAGGCCGGTCCTCCCACAAGGACCGGATTATTCCAAGCGACCTGCGCTCACTAAGTGGCCTTCCTGGCGCCCACTACACATGAAATATACTGTAACATGACCTATTCGTGCCCTCTACAATGTACAACATCTTCGGAATCCATAATACTGCGGGATATATCCCTCGCAATGGCATGCACCCACAAAAAAACTGACTTGGGTGAAATTTGCCATCAAGATTTTGTATATAGATGGAACCTCATTGCCGCGCACAAGGCAGACATTAATGTATATCGATGATGTTAAGCATTCTAAAAATCATTTGATAGGTATATATGATGACTGCAACGTGACAGGGCGTAAAACGGTTAAATGCATATGTTGTCAGGCATCTAGAACTTTACACTTGGCTAGAAATACAATGATAAAATCGAACTTATAATCAGGGTTTCGGGCCCAAACCCAAAGGTTACATATCTGCCAGTGTAATATGAAGTTGCCAACATGCAAAATGTGGTAAGCATGATTGGGTAGAGTGTTAGGATAACATTTTACTGCCTGACGGGATGATTCAGCTCGAAATTCAATTGGATGAAAATATTTGAGTGACATGCCATGTTTTTGAATGCCCTCCAAAGGTTGAAACTCCAAAATGATAGGGTGCATGCTACAAATGCATTGGATATCGTGAGTATATGAACATATATTGCATATGGCATATGTTCCCACTTAGTTTAGGTCCTATATATGCTAAAACTCGGAGGATAGTCAATAGGTACCACAAAAAGATGGTTAAAAAAATCCCCGCAAAGCCGGTCCTTGTGGGAGGACCGAACGCGATTTGGGTCCTCCCACAAGGACCGCCGGGCAGTAGCCACCTATGCGTGCGCACCCTCCACTAACCCCTCCTATGCGTATGCGCACCCTCCAGCTCAACCACTCCCCCCATGCGTGCGCACTGAGCTCAACCCCTCCCATGCGTGTGCGCACCCTCGAGCTCAACCCACCCCCCAATGCGTGCGCGCCCTCGAGCTCAACTCCACCCCCTATGCGTGTCGTGCGCACCCTCCAGCTCAACCCACCCCTATGCGTGTGTGCGCACCCTCCACCAACCTCCTATGCGTGTGCGCACCTAGAGCTCAACTCCACCCCCTATGCGTAAGTGCGCCTCGAGCTCAACCCACCCCTATGCGTGTGCGCACCCTCCAGCTCAACCCACCCCCTATGCGCACCTCCTCCAGCTCAACCCCTCCTATGCGTGTGCGCAACCTCGAGCTCAACCACCCCTATCAGAGTGTGTAAGTGCGCTCCCTTTCTCTCGAGCTCAACCCACCCCCTCTCATGGTACATTCGGCAGAAGGGGGTGAAGCTACCTTCACAGCTTTGCCATCAAGAAGACGTCTGAAGCTACGTCTATCGAGGTTCAGGGTCGAGACGGGTTCGAGGGCAACGACATAAGCAGCCGTTTCTGTGAGTGAAACAAGTCAAACCGTAAAAGTGTGGACCTGCAAAAAGTCTCACAGGTGAGACAGAAATTCAACGACAATCGCCGACAATGGAAAGGCTGGGTACATACGCACAATCCTGAAAAATGGCTGCCCGAGAGTCTGACGACTACAAATGTGACCTGAGGAAACTGAAGTATATGCTGATGGGTTGGACGGCAGTGCAAAGGCATTTTGAGACCCCGCCGGGTCTCTCGAGGATACCACTTGAAACTTTCTCAAAGGGGTAGCGCGGCAACATCAGAAGCAGACGAGTCTGCTATGAGACGAGTCCGCTATGCCAACAAGCAGGGCAGAACACCCGAAGGCGCCTCCACCACGTAAAGCATATCATAATCAAAGCTTGGAGTCTTGTCGATCGTGCCACGAAGCATGCACAAGATAACAGGCCAAAATTCACACGTGCCAGCAGGTATGGAATCTCCCTTTTGTCCATAAGTTCCATGGCAGGCTCTGATCCTGAAGCCCTACGCCTCTAGCCAAACCATCCACCAGGTGATCCTAAAACACAGAGTGATGTGACGCGCACCAACAGAGGCCAGCACGAGCGGACGAAAAAGCACGCAAGCGCGGGGCAGGACTTTGGATTGATACCAGAGTCCGAGTGGCTCGAGGCACGCCCAGCGAGGCCACCATCAACCTCGTGGCTGAAATAAGCAGGCAAGAGTAGTGGGCAGCATAGCGTATGATGAAATGGCAAAGCGCACTGAGAGATGGGAGGAGCGCTATAAGGTCGAACTACCACAACAATCGCCGGTCGTGTAATCACACTGAGTAAGAAGGTTCGAACCTCGAATTAAGGAAATATCAAAACAAACACGAACTGGTTATCCACAGATAAGCTCTCTTCTAGAAGATATCCAGCAAAGAACTCGGTTCCCTGCCAGCACGACCGAAGGGGAAGAGTTAGACGCACGCTTATACATCTGGCAGAAATAGGAAGGAAAGTGCAAGCGTCCTTTGTCGCACCCTCAGTGTACGTGATGCCGGCACGGAAAAGGGCCGCTCCAACGATCCAAAATATTAGTTCCTTAAATTTCTGGTCGTTCCCTTCCTGAAACAGCAAGTTTGACTTTGTGAGACAGTCGATAAATGTTCTTTAACGCGTGCACATTTCGAGTTCAACCAGCCACACAACCAGCCAGAACAAAGGCGCATTATGAGTGAAGGACAACTTATGCTTACATTGTCCTCATCTTTAACGAGTTCGCCGTCTCTCTTATTTTTTGCGGACTTTGGATTGGTACCAGAGTCAGAGTGGCTCGAGGCACGCCCAGCGAGGCCAGCCCACCATCAACCTTGTGGCTGAAATAAGCAGGCAAGAGTAGTGGGCAGCATAGCGTATGATGAATTGGCAAAGCGCACTGAGAGATGGGAGGAGCGCTATAAGGTCGAACTACCACAACAATCGCCGGTCGTGTAATCATACTGAGTAAGAAGGTTCGAACCTCGAATTAAGAAAATATCAAAACAAACACGAACTGGTTATCCACAGATAAGCTCTCTTCTAGAAGATATCCAGCAAAGAACTCGGTTCCCTGCCAGCACGACCGAAGGGGAAGAGTTAGACGCACGCTTATACATCTGGCAGAAATATGAAGGAAAGTGCAAGCGTCCTTTGTCGCACCCTCAGTGTACGTGATGCCAGCACGGAAAAGGGCCGCTCCAACGATCCAAAATATTAGTTCCTTAAATTTCTGGTCGTTCCCTTCCTGGATCAGCAAGTTTGACTTTGTGAGACAGTCGATAAATGTTCTTTAACGCGTGCACAATTCGATTTCAACCAGCCACACAACCAGCCAGAACAAAGGTGAAAAATGAGTGAAGGACAACTTATGCTTACATTGTCCTCATCTTTAACGAGTTCGCCGCCTCTCTTATTGCTTGCGCGTACTAGACAGGTTCCGTGAAAGCTCCCCTTGTTAAATCTGTGGTAACGATGTTGCTGAACCATGAGCTTGCGCAAACCGATTGCCACTCCTCACTTTCCCCGATCTGGATAACGCAACTTTCGATTGCACTTTACATTGCTTTTCTGGAAGTCTAGTGTGAGTTGTATCAGACCTCTTGCTGTGCGTCCCAAATAACTTCTGCGCGAGGGTGATCCTATTGAGATATAATATGCGTGGTATAGCAATTGCTTTGGATGTTATCGTTAACACTGCTAGACAGCCGCCATCGGCGAAATATATGATATTGCAACGGTAAAATCCGATTGCAGATCATCGATACAGTATATGCGCGGTTGCTCTTGAGACAATCGTTAATCGTAATTGTGATAATAACATTAATATCCAGACCGGAGGTTGGAGCCCCCCTCGCGAGGGCCCACGCGTGGAATGGTGGGTTAACTTATTGAAATGCGCACAGATGTATGAAGTTGAATACCCCACAATACGTAATGATCAGATTTACAAGTAGAAATGTTCTATTACAAGGTGTTCCAGCAGCGCTTTTCCAGAAACAAACAGATGCGAACAGTTGGGCATGCACAGCAGCAACACGAGTTGGGCATCCACAGCAGCATTGGGCGCACAGTTGGGCAGTCACAGCAGCAGCGCTTTTCCAGAAATAAACAGATGCGCACAAAAGGGCATTCACAGCAGCAACACGAGTTGGGCATTCACAAACAGCATTGGGCGCACAGTTGGGCAGTCACAACAGCAAAGGCCTTTCCGAGAAATAAACAGATGCGCACGAAGGGCATTCACAACAGCAACACGAGTTGGGCATTCACAGCAATAGCGCTATTCCAGAAACAAACAGATGCGAACAGTTGGGCATGCATAGCAACAACACGAGTTGGGCATCCACAACAGCATTGGGCGCACAGTTGGGCAGTCACAGCAGCAACGCTTTTCCAGAGATAAACAGATGCGCACAAAAGGGCATTCACAGCAGCAGCACCCCGCGGTCTTCTTGATGCCATCGCGGGGAAAGTGTACCCTGCAACTTTCAGTTAAGCATACAACAAAGGTTCTTGGGGCCGCTCCCATGGGTTCCGCTTAGGTCCCACTCGTCCTTCACAAGCGTTTCACGGGACGGTGCCCGCCGGTTCTAGGGTCCGGATTCCCTTGTCGTTGAGGGGTTCGAGGTTGGCATGCACTACATTCAAACAGGCGGGGTGCAAAAGTTGACAGAGCGTACCCTTATCCGTCGCGTTTGTTGAAGCGTAGGAACCTGCGAGTGCACAGAATTGCATAAAAAATCTTACAGCGAGGCAGGGTTCGTTAACAAACACACGCAAAAAAGAAGGCATGCACGCAACGCAGCCGGGGCGCACTTGCTCAGAATCATGTCGTAGTAGTTGTTGCTGCGGACTTTTGTGGCATGCTATCGTACCATGCGTAGGCCCACACGCGGCACGCCGCCATCGGTAGAGCTCTATCGTCGAATTCAAAATGAGCGGGCAACCAGAACGGCATTTTGAACGAATACGTAGTATTGGCGTCGTCCGTGGGCCCACACGCGGCACGCCGCCATCGGTATCGTCGAATTCAAAATGAGCGGGCAACCAGAACGGCATTTTGAACGAATAGTATTGGCGTCGTCCGCTAATTCCACGAAACTGGGAACATATGACCTACAGTATGGCCAATGGTAAACGATATTGGACACGAAGTGGGAACTGATTCCGCGCGATCGAGATGTCATCAGACCTGAGACAGGTCGTCATCGTCATTTCGCCGGATCCGAGGTTGCCACCGCTCCGAGGTCAGGTGCACATGGTAAAACTGCGAACGGAAGGTCAAACGTCCAAGGCAAAGGGAAAGAAGGCAAAGGGTTTAAGATTTAGCGGCGGTAGGAATAGTTTTCAGAAGCACATGAAAAGTTTTCTAGTGCTTCTGAAAACTATTCCTACTTCTTCTATATCCTAAACCCTTTGCCTTGCCTTTTACCTCTGCACGCGACCGGCAAGCATCTTTGAAACTTCCGAGTTTCAAAGATGCGTTTTGTATTTTGGGTGCACCCTAATTTTACAAAACGGCCGAGCGCTTCCCGTTTGAGCGGGATATTCACAATTATTTCATGGAATATTTCATATGAATTACCACACATGCACACGCAGGGGAAACCCTCGGCTGCTTGGCATCTTTGGGTTTGGGTTTGTGTTCGAACCCAAACCCAAACCCAATAAATCTGCCTTAGAAATAAATTGTGCGTTGGGCGCACAAGTAACTTGAAGCCTTGAGCTTCAGATAACTCAAAGATATATCTCTTGGCAGTATTTGTGCCAAGTTTCGTGCTCTAGGACGCACGGGAAGCCCTCGGCTGTTTGGCATCTTTGGGTTTGGGTTCGAACCCAAACCCAAACCCAAAACATCTGCCTTAGAAATAAACTGCGCGTTTCGCGCACAAGTAACTTGAAGCTTTGAGCTTCAGGTAACTTAAATATATGTACCTTGGCAGTATGTGTGCCAAGTTTCGGGCTCTATGACGCACGGGAAACCCTCGGCTGTTTGGCATCTTTGGGTTTGGGTTCGAACCCAAACCCAAACCCAAAACATCTGCCTTAGAAATAAATTGCGCGTTTCGCGCACAAGTAACTTGAAGCCTTGAGCTTCAGGTAACTTAAAGATATGTATCTTGGCAGTATTTGTGCCAAGTTTCGCGCTCTAGGACGCACGGGAAGCCCTCGGCTGTTTGGCATCTTTGGGTTTGGGTGTCACGTTCGAACCCAAACCCAAAACATCTGCCTTAGAAATAAATTGCGCGTTGGGCGCACAAGTAACTTGAAGCTTTGAGCTTCAAGTAACTTAAAGATATATCTCTTGGCAGTATTTGTGCCAAGTTTCGTGCGCTAGGACGCACGGGAAGCCCTCGGCTGTTTGGCATCTTTGGGTTTGGGTACGTTCGAACCCAAAGGCAAAGGCATAGGACAGTTTCGTAGATTCTGTCCCGATGCCTTTGCAACCTCGCATGCTAACTCATATTATAATGAATATTCAACATTCAAGCGTTGGATACCCCACGCCAACGGGAAGCGCTCGGCTGATTTGTTATTTGGGTATGCGCACCCAAATGACAAAAAACGCATCTTTGAAACTCGTTAGTTTCAAAGATGCGTGGCCGATGCCTTCGTGCTTATGTGTATATTTCATATGAAATATGCCATGGAATAAATGTGAATATCCCGCACAAACGGGAAGCGCTCGGCTGTTTTGTGATTTTAGGGTGCACCCAAAATACCAAACGCATCTTTGAAACTTCCGAGTTTCAAAGATGCTTGCCGGTCGCGTGCAGCGGTAAAGGGCAAGGCAAAGGGTTCATGATATATAATAAGTAGGAATAGTTTTTAGAAGCAATAGAATATTTTTCATATGCTTCTGAAAACTATTCCCTTGCATGCAAGCATGCAACCTGCCTTCCCAGCATGCATGCTGCCCTCCGCTCGGCAGCATGCAATAATGTGTTGATGTGATTTCGCCTGAAATTTCCGGCGAAGAGACGATGACGACCTGTCTCAGGTCTGATGACCTCTCGATCGCGCGGAACCAGTTCCCACTTCGTGTCCAATCGTTTACCTGTATCGTTTACCTTTATCGTTTACCTGGCCAATCATGCGCCCATCTACACGTTCAATGAACCTGCTACCTTAATTGTATGAAAAAGTGACGATTAGAGTCTAGGAAATATTCGGATCTGACGCCCACAGTATTCAATTTTCAATCGAACGACAACCTGATTTTTGATTAGAATCTAGGAATCTTTCGAGAAATAGGTACCTATGTAGAGTTCAGTGATTCAGTCTGTCTTGTGTCTCAGCATTTAGTCGCGGTTTTTTCTTTGAACGTAGTCGCGGCCCCCCTCGCGCCTGGCAAAGCCTAACGTGAGCACGTCACCGGAGCGAGGGGGGCTATAAAGTTAATGTCATTACGAAAATTGATTTCTCACTAAATTATCTTTAAGTTGCATATGAACCGGCACACATTATCAGGGTTCTTAAAAATTGTGCTTTACATTTCACATTACACATTAAACCAGGCTAAATAAAAAAACAAAAAAACAAAATTTTTGAACACTTACAATAATATAAAATATATTCAAAAGTGTTCATAGGCAAGTCTATGGCATGTTCACATGCCTAGTCTTATATCCTATATCTATTTCCCAGCTGCCTTGCTGCGCGTGGGCTTGCCCTTTGCCGCATTCTCCAATGAATTGACTGCTGCAGCCACAGCTGGTGCAGGTTCCGCTTGCGGTGCTGCAACTGCTGCTGTCGGAACGATGGGAGCTGCTGAGGCCCCAGCGCTAGGCGTTGCTGTGGCAGCGATGCCAGTAATAAAGAGAGACACCGGTGTCACCGAGGGAGTCGATGAGGCAGATCTCGTTTTCTTGAAAGGCGGAGGAGTGTACTCCTCCGCCGCATCGGTGTCGTCCTCACCGAATACCTTGTAGTTGGAACGCCATGTTGGTGGCGCCCCAAACTCTACGGTGAAGTCATCTGGCAGCTTCTGCACCAAAGGCTGCATGAAGGCAGGCGACAGAATGGTGAGAGAAACCTGCGCAATGTTGCGGTTTCTCTCATATTCTGACGCCTGCTTGACAAGCACCGTCTCAGGGCTTATCAAGAGACGATAAGCACCTGAGGCGGAGTTGTACGCCATCTGCAAACAGCACCAGTGAACATTTGTCAGTACAAACATTAATTATTCCACACCCGAAAGAATTCAAACTTGAAAAATCACAACAAAAAAAAAAACTTACCAGCGATGTAAAAAGGCCCGTATCCCATGCTACAGCTCCCATGGGGACACCGTCATACGACGTCAGGAAAATCGTGACCATGGTCTTAGGGGTCATACCCTTCGACCGCCCCTCAGTGGCATTGGTGGTTATGGCTACCAACACCTCTGTTTTCCCTAAGGAGGCAGCGGTTTCGCCATTCGCGACCTTCTCCATGAGGTCCATACCCGACATTTGCGTGAACAGTGCTTGAGACATAACGTGTGGTGTAAAGAGTAGTAACGGTTGGAAGGTAAGTTGTCAAAGTCGAATGAATGAGTTTTGAATCTTAACACTTGTGACGGCATATATATAGGCGATGGCGGTGTCACTAGATACGGCGATTTTGGCACCATATTCATTTTGATTTTTAAAACAACATATTCATTGGGTAAAGTTTTGGTGCGAGCCAAGATTGGATAACAACTTTGGGAATTAGATTTGGCAACTATTTCCACCAACGGCGTCAATTTAAGGACCATGTGATAGACCATCACAATCATGGCGGCGATGTTGCCACCGCACATTAATTTTGTTTTTTTAGCATTTTCATTGGAGCGTAGTTTTGGTTAAAGTCGCGATTGGATTCACCTTTTAGATGAGATTGGGTAACGCATTTTCCACCAACGGTGTCAATTTAAGGACTATGTGATAGGCCCATTAATGATTTGCATGCCTCGAAAACCTACATGTTATTATTGTCCAAATTACAGGTGTCTTTCGGGCTGAGTAGATAGGGGGGGTAACCGGACCAGACCCCCCCCCCGCTCCTGAATTATACTATTAACGCAGTCATTCATGGTGACCTTACTCATTTCTACCGCACACTGGGTACGTTTTAATTTTTATTTACAATACACTCGGGCTTCAATTCATATAATATGGATACAGCATACAGTGACACAGTTCTCTATTTATGGTTTGTATTGAGTAGCAGCCGGCAGAAATGCTATAAAACGAATGATTAGGCTACTACTTTTATGTCCCGATCCGCCAACGATCGACCTTTGGTCTTAAAATATAAATATAGTGATTACTGTTTTTAACGATGCCACAATGCATCCATATAAATATGGAAATCTAAGTTGGAGCAGAAGCAAAGGATTTCTATGCCACGTGTATGGATAGCATTCATTGTTTCTGAATTCACGTTATATAAATCTCGGCCCATTTTGTTCCTCATATCTATTTACAACATCGCTTCCGGCTTAAGGGTTACAGACCGCACACTGTTCACTGGTGTGGTTCCGAAAGGGAAATTGAAAAAGAGCTACTACTTCAACTATCCCTGCAACTCCCTTATATCTCACAATCCATGTCGCATATCGCGCCCTGTCACATATCGAGCCCTGTCACCCCGAAACCATCGGGTATCGCGTTTGTGTCGCCTCCATACTCGGGTCACCCAACAAACGGGATTGGGGAGTTTGGGAGTATTTTTTGGGGGGAGTTTTTCAGTTTTTTTTTTTTTTTAATTTCTATGAATCTAGGGAAAGCATTTTTGGAAAATTTTCCATAGATTGACCTTTTTGTAATAAAATTTTTGCATGTTTACAGTCATCAAAAAATTTAGGAATCGTTTTTTGGAAATTTTTGTTGGATATTCAAAACTGACTATACTTATGAACTCTACTTTGTATCCGGATTTGACAGTTTTTCAGTTTCTTAAATAAATAATTCTATGAATCTAGGGAATGCATTTTTGAAACTAATTCTCAGAATTGATCCTTTTTTATTGAAGATTTTATTATGCATTTCGGTTGGATATTTGAAATTGGATATACTTATGAACTTTATTCAATTACTTTATACAGTAATCACTCACCTTTAATAAGAAAACCGGAGATTTGGGGTCAGCCAGCTAATTTCACCAACTTGCGTACCCCCCACCGGCCCCTTCGGCTATGGAATCGGTAAGAATTAGCAAGTATTTTCTTTCAATCGCCAACAATTTTCTTAAAAGTCCAAAGATAAACCCTTAAAAGGCGACATTTTAAAAAATTTCCGCACGTGTCGGCACCATATTTCTTATTTTCGACTATTTCATAGCTCAAAAAAACCGGTCACGATTCTCACCAACTTGCGTACCCCGAAAAGCTGGTTGGCTTCTTATCGGCGGGTTTTCTTAAAGGTGAGTGATTACTGTACCGGCACGCGTACTTTGCCAATGTAATTTAACACGGCTTCACCTATTTCTCAAGCTTCGAGTAATGAATTATCTTCCAAAAGAAGCGGAGGCGAGTCCCGAAAAAAATGCCAAAGTGTCGAGCGCGGAACGCGGTGTTTGAAAAAGTCCTCATGGGAGCATTTTTCCGAGAGCAGGACTGTGGGCACCTTAACGCCCCAAAGTCGCCTAAGCCGGTTCTCCTTGGGAAGCTTTTGCATGCCCGTATATCTGCACCCGAGCTGTTTATACGCTGACTTGTGTGAAAGTGTCTTTGCTTGCTAAGGTCCTCGTGGATGATATATAAGCCGTTTTCTCATCCCACAAGCATTGAGTCATAAACGCACATACATGAACCTCAATATCTTACTTAGATCAATAAGTCAATTGCTTGTTTCGGCAGCAGAGTGTGAAGTGCGATTCTCTTGACAAAAGCAGCTCATGTGACCAGAGAACCATTAGCTGGGTCTAAAAGCTAATCCAGATGCAAAGCTCACTCGACGACCATGCTTCAGGCCAACAGTGGCATTCCTGATTGCATCTGCAGTGCACTCATTCAGGCAGTTAATGCCCGAGCGCACTTGGCTGATCTACCGTGATTCTGCGGGCCCTTCCGATCAGCCTCTCAAAATATACATTCAATGGGAAACAGCGACTCGTCTGAAGAATTTTCAACAGCATCGCTGACGTAGACACCACTGATCCAAGCAATTTGCCGATGCTATATAAACAAGGTCGGCAAATTGCTGGGGAAACATCCCGCCGGGGGCATTGCCCAGTCGCGTTGCTACCACTCGGAATACGTTCCACTCAAACTGCAAAATTTTAGACTGTGCAGCAAGTTAAAACATACACCATGTTTACGTGTTTAATTCTCGCCCTACCCTGGCATGGTAAGCAAACGAGCGGGAAACGATCCAGCCAGGGGCAGTCCCCAGTCGCCCTGTTACCCGGCCACAACCGTGCCCGAGACAAACACCGAGATGCGGGAGAAGGGGAATATTAGATGCATGCGGCAAAGTGCGAGAAAGCCACCGTCCGACGTACAATTACCAAAACGACAAATGTTCCATTGGAGCCGCCGAACATATAGCTGTGCAAATCCGAGGACTCGGTCAGGGCGAAGAAAAACAATCCTAATACGAAGGAGAATATGCGAAGCGAACAAATATAGACCTAACGTTGACGAGAATGCGGCACAATAAATCAGAAACCTGTTGAAAACAAAAAAAATGTGGAAATAATGAGAACATTGTGTGCGCTGCAGATCCAGAAGAGCCGCCGCCGTATGAAGATTTTGAAAAGACGACCGGACTTTGTGTTCCAGTTGAGTGCGCGAAAATCTTGCGCTGCGGACCGTACAGGTGCAAGAGTCTCGAGATGGTGGATTGAAAAAAACGCCGTGCTTCAAGCGCATGTGCAAGGAGCAGACTAGTCGAATGGAATCAAACCGGGATAATAGTTTTGGATGTAACATGGCTATCGTAGATGGCCCGTTCGGTCACTTCGAAATATGGGACGTCTACTCCAAAAACGTGTATGCCCGAACGGACCAGATGCTGTTGCAGCTGATGGATATTGGTAGCACCGTGGTTATATGCGTGCCCGACGTGACGTCGGGCACGATGTCTACTATCGGATGCCTCTGTGTTTGGTACACGCAGTAAGTGCATGCGTTGTGGTAAGCCAGAGTTGATGTTTAATTCACGTCGGGCATGATGTCAGCAAGAAATCGTCGAGAGTTTCAAACAGTCCCGCAAACGACCTGTTCCTGCAGTGGCACTGTCATGAGGGGACGGGGTATTGGAACCACGCGCAGTCACAAGTCGGGAAAAACTACGCCGCTCATATTCCCCTGCTTCAACGGTATGTTTTGATGCACCTGGTGTAACACACTAGATGTCACACTAGAAATGCACGAGATGCGAAGCTGAATACATGGATTCCTTTAAGCTGCACGTTGGGTCCTTTATAATCAATGTTCGGAAACGTGCAGGTGAGATACACGTCATGTACGTTGACATTCCATGCATGCGCGTTGATGGAGTACTAATATGACGGCTCTCTTGTTGTTACAGGAAGTGGTGATGCCACCAACCGAATATACCTGCAGCGTAAAAACTCTGCTGTTCCTGGTAAATGGCCAATACGGATGCATTGCGAGCTAATGAGACTGTGCGCTCACTGCCAAATAAGTGTATTATCTTATGGGAACCCGGTCAGTTTTGTCGCATATGTAGATAACATTTCCGAGCTCGCTTCGAGCCCGTATAGGAATCTGCTGAAAGCAGTGACATCCCAGCAACCGGCACCACACGACTGTCCCTCCAGCGCTGCACTGTTCCTGCGAGTCCTCCTCGACGGTGTGTGTTCCGGCGCCTGCGTGTGCTGTGTGTGCGCGTGAAGGCTACTGCCACCTCATGTCAGCGGAAGTGACGTACTGCCACCGCCCCTCTGAGGTCTACGAAGGTGACGCGCTACTGGTGCTTCCCCCCCAAGTCTGCGAAGGTGATGTGCAGCTGCTGCCCCCGCCTCAAGTGCTCGTCAATGATGTCCGACGTCACACTGATGCAAGTGCTCGTCGGTGATGCCCAGACGCCACAGCGCTACGGGTGCTCCTCTCAAAGTGCTCGTCGGTGATGCCAGACGCCACACAGCTACGGGTGCTCCTCTCAAAGTGCTCGCTCTGCCAGGTGGTCTGATAAGCCAGCGGCTCATCCTCTACACGATGTATGCTGTCTGAGCCACAAAATGCTCTGCCACCCGTGACTCCTCTGTGAGATCTGCCGTGTGCGTAACTGAGCTGGCCCACTGAATGATCCCACCCATATGTTGTGTCTATGCACTAGATGTGCCTCTGGGCGTGACGTGTCATGCTCCTGTAGGTGTGGTGTGTCATGTATGACTTACGCCCACCACCCTGGTGTGTGCGCCAACTGTCCGCATCGTGCGCTCACCGTCACAGTGTGCCCTAGTGGTGTCAACCGTGTGTCACCCAGTGTTGCGTGTGTCTCGACTCGCCAGCCGCCAAGTGTGTGCAAGCACATCTCCAAGTGTCTGCTCCAATGCCCGCGTGTCCCCCGGTAGCTGTGTACTGCAGCTCAACCCACCAACCGTCATGTGTTTGCCAATGTGGTGGCAGCCTGCTGCAGCTCCAAGTCTGTGGTGATGTATTGCACTCTCCAGGCTCTGCGCCTCCAATATGTGTGTGCTCCGGCGTCTCACCGAGTGCACCCTCTGTCAAGCGTGTCCATCAGCCCTGCTGCAACCGCTCCTCCTCTGAGTGTGGTGTGACGCTGTGCACTCCATGTCAATATATCCACCAAACCTGTATGACGCATCCGCGTCAAGCGTGTGGGTGTCTGATGCGACCGGCTCACCAATACATAGTGTGCACCTGCCAGCAACTCACTGTGTGCAAGCGTGATGTAAAAGTCCACTACTCTGTGTATCCACCACCCCCAGTGCCTTATCAACGGCGTGTCGTCTCCCCAGCTCTACACTGAGCGAGGTGTGTTGTAGCTGTGTATGCCACCAATGCGTTGCGCCACCTCCTGGGTGTGCACCAACAGTGTGCTGTGCCGCCTCCCAGTGTGTGGTGATGGCGCACCCCACCTCCAAGTCCTCCTCGATGAACGTCGCGGCGAAGGTGAGCCGCTCCCAACTCTGCGATGGAGGCGTAGTGCCTCTGAGTCAATGATGAAGGTGAGCTGCTCCCAACTCCGTGGTGGAGGCGTCGTGCCTGAGATCTTCGTGATAATGATGAACACGAGAGTCCCTCCAGCTCTGCGACAATGGCCTCCAAGTCAACAGTAATGACGGCAACGCAGTGCCCCTCCAGCTCTGGTGCAAATGATGAAAACGAGAGTCCCTCCAGCTCTGCAACAATGGCCTCCAAGTCAACAGTGATGACGGCAACGCACTGCCCCTCCAGCTCTGGTGCAAACACGAAACACTGCGTCTGAACCATGGTGCTCTACGCGTGCGCCTGCGTGAGCTAGTGCTCCTCGCACCGTGCGTGCCCACCAGTGGTGTGTACTGTGTGGCCGTTGCGCGAACTCCCAGCTTCAGTGTTGTGTAATCATCCCCAAGTGTGTGCCAGCCATGCGCTGTGCTACCTCCAAGGTGCGCGCCAACAGTGTGCCGTGCCGCCTCCCCATGCGTGATACGACGTGATCCTGGGCTTATCGGCCTAACCTCTGTGTGCGAGTGCTCGTGGCCACTGCACTCCATGTGTCTGCCAAAATCCTCTCAAACCAAAGTCCAGGGCTCACAGTCCAACTCCTGTCTGTGTGTGTGTGCGCCTGCCTCACGGTCACTACGCTCCACGAACTGTGTGCGCCTATCTGCCAGTGCACGGTGGTCAACGTCGGCTGCCTCACTGCTGGAGGAAAAGGAACTGGTCCACGATGATGCGTGTCTGTCCAACACCCCGAAGTCCGTGGTGATAAGCGTCGGCTGCCTCAGTGGCCGCCTCGCTGCAGTGCACGGTGGTCAACGTCGGCTGCCTCAGTGGCCGCCTCGCTGGAAGAACAGGAACTATCCACGATGATGCGTGTCTGTCCAACACCTGGAAGTCCGTGGTGATAAGCGTCGGCTGCCTCAGTGGCCGCCTCGCTGCAGTGCACGGTGGTCAACGTCGGCTGCCTCAGTGGCCGCCTCGCTGGAAGAACAGGAACTTGTCCACGATGACGCGTGTGTATGTCCAACACCCTGGAAGTCCGTGGTGATAAGCGTCGGCTGCCTCAGTGGCCGCCTCGCTGCAGTGCACGGTGGTCAACGTCGGCTGCCTCAATGGCCGCCTCGCTGGAAGAACAGGAACTTGTCCACGATGACGCATGTATGTCCAACACCTGGAAGTCCGTGGTGATAAGCGTCGGCTGCCTCAGTGGCCGCCTCGCTGCAGTGCACGGTGGTCAACGTCGGCTGCCTCGATGGACGCCTCGCTGGAGGAAAAGGAACTGGTCCACGATGATGCGTGTCTGTCCAACACCCTGAAGTCCGCAAGTACTCTGCTGCTATGTCAAGTGTAGGCGGAGACTGTGCCCCTGGCGGGGATCTCTGAACTCCACACCCAACAATGTCTGAGCACTCCCACACCGAGAGTGTCTATGATGACCGAAACCACCTTCGCCGCGCTCCTGAGCCAAGAGTGTCCGAAGCCAAAGCCACCTTGCTGCATATAATACCTTTGCAAACCATCAAGCCCAACAAAACCAAAAATGCCCGGAGCCAATATCTTGCGCCAACCAGAAGCCTTGTGCGTTTTAACTAAAAGAATAACTGAAGCCAAACTGTTGTGTAAAAGCCATGCGCCTTGCAGACCACAGAGCCAAAACAACCGAAGCCATTCTAATATAAACCAGCCACCATCCTTTCACAATAAGACCAAAGTAAACATAGCCGAACCTGTACGAGGAATATAGATAAGCTTTATATCCCAAGAGCCAAAACAACCGAAGCCAGTCTGTTGTGTAAAAGCCAAAATAACCGACGCCAGTCTGTTATGCCAAAGCCAAAATAACCGAAGCCAGTCTGCCACGTAGAAGCCAAAATAACCGAAGCCAGTCTGTTATGTCAAAGCCAAAATAACCGAAGCCAGTCTGTTATGTCAAAGCCCAAAGCCTGGTGTGCCAGAAGCCAAAATAACCGAAGCTCATCCTGCGTGAGGATGACCTAAGCCTAGTGTGCCAGAAGCAAGTTCGCCACACCAAAGCCTGGTGATGCAGCACAAAGCAACGTTCTCGTGCACGGAGCAGCCTCCTTGATCCACCAGTGCAGGATGCCTGCCCCTGGCTTCACTTGGAGTATGAATTCACAGAAACACCACGGGGTCGATGAGAACAGCCTGGTTCCACCAGTGCACATTGTGCCCCTGGGCTCACCAGGACTCATAAGGATGCCCAAGAACCATTACACGTCGTTGTCGCGATACAAATATAATAATGCTATTATCAAGAGCCTGGATCCACCAGTGCACAAAGGTACCCCTGGGCTCACCATAACTCAAGGCACAGCTAATCACAGTTGATGCTGAAAAAGAAAAATGTTCTCGTGAATCCGCTCAGAGGTAAGCTGCCAACTTCCAGAACTGCTCAAGAGCCTGGATCCACCAGTGCACCTTGGGTGCCCCTGGGCTCACCATAACTCAAGGCACAGCTAATTCACAGTTGATGCTGAAAGACAAATAATATTCTCGTGAATCCGCTCAGAGGTAAGCTGCTAACTTCCAGAACTGCTCAAGAGCCTGGATCCACCAGTGCACCTTGGGTGCCCCTGGGCTCACCATAACTCAAGGCACAGCTAATTCACAGTTGATGCTGAAAGACAAATAATATTCTCGTGAATTCGCTGAGAGTTAAGCTGCCAACTTCCATAACTGCTCAAGAGCCTGGATCCACCAGTGCACCTTGGGTGCCCCTGGGCTCACCATAACTCAAGGCACAGCTAATTCACAGTTGATGCTGAAAACCAAATAATATTCTCGTGAATCCGCTCAAAGTTAGGCTGCCAACTTCACCATAACCCAAGGCACAGCTAATTCCCAGTTGATGCTGGAAAAGAGATAATATTCTCGTGAATTCGCACAAAGTTAGGCTGAAAAGTGCTTTTTGTGCACTCCAGGTGGCTGGGGAATTGAGCCACCACCCCAGCTCTTTGGCACCTGACAAAAACTGCCTTGCCATAGTTTTTTCCAATTTAAAATAAGTACGAATTCCGAGACGAAGATATTCTGAGTGAACGCGAATGCGTACAACAATTTGTGATACAAACAACATGTTCGCGTGCGTATTGTGTGCGCGAGCGAATCCGGAGGTAACCGCAACATAGTCCACAATAAGAAGGCAAGCCTTTCAAAAGAAACCACTCTTAATTGACGCAAAGTTTGGGCATTCAGCCTCAAATATACTGTCTCACTCTGTCCATAATAACATATCAGCTAATTACAGAACCAAGAAGTGTACACAACTGTCTTAGGCGCTAATCCTGCGCTCATTCATACACAAAGAGCAACGCGCATCCGCAACGCGAGTCAACCTGCCACAGTGGGGGACCCAGACTCAGGCGTCTGGGTCCCCACTCTCAAGTGAGTAAAACTGCTTCTCTATATATATACACTGATATACGCTGCGCGTTTGCCCACGAATCCAGTGAGTGGGAAATTGGAAAAAAGCTACTGGAAAGCTCTCCGTCCGGACTCCCTGATATCATCTCCACACATCTGTCTCGTGACCTCCAAACTACCAGTCACCTGTCCGCGCATCGCGCTCTCACCTCTGCGCGATCACCATCTGTGTCACATTATCTCACTGCCTCCTACGATCGTGCCCACGTCGTCAGTCGTCATCCAAACATCTGCCACATGCACCATCGGCTGTACTCCGCATTCTGTGTCACATCTGAAACCAGCCGTAAACTGTCATCAGCAGTCTGCATCGCCAGTGCCACATAAGATAATCTGTCATGCGTACGTTACACCTGTGTCACAATGTGTCACCAGCTGGACAAACCCGGCGCGGTACCATGAAACGCCGGCGTTTGTTACAGCATACATAAATACCTAACGGGTGTTTCCCGTCTACTGGTGACGGTCACCCAGCCTACCATAGGAAGTGACATGTGACAGTTTTGAGTGTCACGGTGTCAAATCCAGCACACCACCTAGGGTGGTGACCGGAGCTAGTAGTGAAACGAAGCAACAAACTCCCTACTCAACTTCAGGAGGAAACTGTAGCACAACCGGGGGCCTGTACTCTTGGTCAGGGCGGTCCCAGTTCACAGCAAGGATTGTCAGATACTGCTGTTAGGTGCCAAAACCCCAAACACAACTCAAATTCAGAGAGCTCTTCTGCACATCTAGGAAGCTACTCTATAGCTAATCTCTATAGGCAGGCACGGTGTGATCAATCTCAGCCACTAGAGGTCTTCGGAGCTGGCGGTCCGGCTCGGAGCAGCGTGAGGGTGAAGTAGTTGCCGGCCTCCGGGGCCGGTGGTGAATCATTCGTAGAAGAAATTGTGGAATTCTCGATCACAACCGCATGGTCACCAGAGCTCGGCTCTTCGTCATCGGACGAGTACGGCGGTGGCGGGTAAGGCGGTGACGGTGGAACATAATCAGGGTCGTCGCCATACAGCCATGGTGGTCGCGGGACATTGCGGAGAGCAAGGCCCGGTATCGATAGTTCGATAACTCCGATTAATCGATTAATCGGAGTTATCGTCGTCGTTCGATATGTTCAAACGACTTATCGTAAATATCGTTATCGTTCGATAAGTTCGCAAAACTGTCGTTGTCGTTCGGCAGGTTCGCAAAATTGTCGTTGTCGCTCGACAGGTTCACAAAACTGTCGTCGTCGCTCGACAGGTTCACCGGAATTGTCGTCGTCACTCGATAGGTTCGACGCGATTTTGTTATTTGATTAATCGACACCTCATGTGAATGGCAGTAATCGATAAGTACGATAACCACTTTGACGGATCAACGTGATCTTGAGCTATCACGATAGGTACCATTCTAAACCACATCGATCCAACCAATTAACAACCGTTATTCATCGATCCCAAGATGATTCCAAAACTTCATATTATTGGTGCAGACTTCGGAATAGCAAAGTAGGGGCGAGCGAGGAATTCGTATAAAAAATATAATCTGTGAGCATTTTAATCCCATTCATCGCAAATCTACGTACCGACTGTTTCGAAATTCGTTGAGTAAAGATGCCTCGTGGTAAAGGTGCCAAGCGCAGAAAGACCAGTGACGCCGACGTGGTTCTGCTCGCGCAGGGTCAAGGCCCTGTGAAACGAACTCAGAAAAACCCTTACGACCTCACGGGCAGCGACGACACTGTCTTCTCCGTCCGTGAGATAAAAGCGGAAGCAGTAAGGAAAGGTAAACCTGTGTGGCTCATAGGTTGGGAGGGTTTCACTGATAACGAGGACACATGGGAGCCCATCGAGAATCTCGCCGGACACGAACAAGAGATAGCAGCTTTCCGCAAAGACAAGGAAGGACGATCCCGAGTTGATGCGCAGAATAATAGGGCCAACAAAAAACGGAAGACCCCTTCAGAACAACAAAGTGCTTCAGGTGCATCTGGAAGTGCGTGTGTTACACATTTCGCCCGTTGTGCTTCTTCGTTCGTTCGTTCTTCGTTGTTTTTTCTTGCGTTTGAACTTCGCTGTCTTCGGCCCACGTTCTCACTGCATTCCGGTCTTTCGTTGTGTATATAAATTCACAGATGAAGATGCCAACACACTGGACGACGAACTGGGTGGAGGGCAAGGGGGGGGAAACGCAAAGCAGCGTGTTGGGCATTCTACAAAGTTCGTCTGTGTCCTGAGCAGCCCGAGAAGGTCCTCGCGCTGTGCTGCAAAGTATGTGGACCGGATTCTTCGCCTACGTGGAGTGGGAACACTTCCAACCTCCGCTCTCATCTTGCGCACATACACAAGGACTTGTATTGCAAGATGGTCGAGGCTGAGTCTGCCGACTCTGCAACTACTGAGGAGACTCGGGGCGTCAACGCCGCCAAAGTTGGGACCATAGAGGCGATAATGCCACCTATTTCCGACGAAAAACGTGACGAGTTGCATAAGAAGGTGCCTCCCCCTCCCCCCCCCACCTCCTTCCTTCACTCTCTATAGATTTTCTTATGTCGGTATTTTCTCATGACCTGTGCGTGGCAGTGAATATGATTGAAAATTGAAAATGGACGTGCGCCTCTCAAATACTATGGCATTGTGTCGCATATGCTTGAATGTAGGTTGACCACCTGAGTCGAGTGATACGCTTGGCTGGTGGCTCCCCGCCTCTGGCCGTGCTTGGGCGAAGAGCCCTTTTTCATTGACTATGACTGACTATGATTTTATCATAGTCAACATAGCGAAGACATTATGTTGGTATTCGCTCCTAGAATATTTATTTCGGTATTGATGATGTTTGTTTGTGTATGCAGTTTGCCCTCTGGATCGTTCGGAATAAAAGGCCTCTCAGCATCGGAGAATCTGACCGCGAGCTTCGTGATATCTTCGAGTTCATCTTCCATGGTAGCTATGTCCCTCCCACCTACAAGTTGGTAACGCAGTACATTTTGGAGTTGTCCGTTGAGGGGAAGAACAAGGTGAAGTTCCATCTTGCGGCACTTTTGGGGGAGGGTATCATGCCCTCCATCGCTGGTGATTTGTGGTCCGAAGGTGGCATTGCCATCTTCGGAATCCTGGTGTATTGGATCGACAAGGGCATGGTGCTTCACGAGAAGTTGCTTTCCGCGGTACCTTTTAGCGATGTTCGTCACACGGGCTTGGAGATCGAGCGTTCCACGAAGGAAAGCTTAGCAGACATGGGGGTTGGTGAGTACACCCTGGCTGGATCAGCTTGGCAGTGCTGATAGCGGTGAAACTTCCGTCACAGTGGACACTGTGACGGACTTTGTTCACTCTACCACATCGGATAGTGCTTCCAACATGATTTCGGGTTGGGGGTGCTTCGACGGACATGAGTGCAACTGTCACCTGCTTGCCCTCTGCGTCCTTGTGTTTTTGACATCGGACGGTGTGAAGGAGGCGTTCACGAAGCTGCGTGGTATGACCACGCACTTCAACCATTCAGTGATCGGCCGAAAGCTACTGCATGATTGCCAAGACAAGTACGGACTTTCACGAACTTCCCCACCTCAAGATAACGCTACACGCAGTGGGTGGAAGGGAGCGCGTAATCAGGCCAAGTGGTTCGTAGAGAATCAGGTGTGCACCCATCACAACTCCGGGATTTTGTGTGCCTTGTATTTTTGTTGTGTGCCTTGTATACATACATATATGAATACTGCCGATTGAGACGAATAATTGTATGTGTTGCTAGAAGAGTGTTTTGATAGTGTGCGTGTCTTACATAGGAAGCGGTTCAGCTTTACGATGTGGAGCACCCCAAAAGGGCGGCGACATCGGTGGATAATCCGGACGGAAGTCGTTACCGCGACCATAAGATGGACCTGTATGAATGGGACATAGTCAAAGAGTCCTTGTACATATTGGACCTGACTACCAAGGCAGTGGACCTTTTGCAGACCACTTCTTCGCCAACTTCGGGTTTTGTTTTGCCGGTGGTGGGGGGTTTGATCCACAAGCTCAAGGCCGAGAGCAAAGTGAAGTACAATAAGGTAGTCAGGAAAATCGAGAACATAAGTGTGCAAGAGGCAAGGCAAAAGCTGCTTGAGGCCATTGAACAAAGGTGCGCACTCCGATAAATTGTCGTTTTTGTAGCTATTCACGCGGTGCATAAACCTGGTTGTAGAACGGCAGATATCTTTGTGTGATTAAATTTGGTGTTGCAATTGTGATGAGTGCCAGGTACTTCAAGGATCTCCTAGCTTGCAAGCTGGAAGATTTTGCTGTCTCCACCTTCCTCGATCCGCGGTACAAGAACTTGGAGTTCAAAATGCTGGAGGGCTGGCGGTCAGGTACTTTGACTAGATCTCACATCATTCACTTGGCACGCTCTGCGTACGAGGCTGACTGGATGCCTAAAGAGTCTGACACCCCTCTTGCGGTCCCTTCGCCAGCCCTTGAGCATATTGAGCATAAGAGCAGCCTAGTTAGCTTTTTAGAAGATAGTGACGACGATGAGGACAATCTTGTGTCATCAGCATC
>LGRX02025277.1:0-97164 GCA_001247695.2 Cymbomonas tetramitiformis | reverse complement strand
TAACGAGGACACATGGGAGCCCATCGAGAATCTCGCCGGACACGAACAAGAGATAGCAGCTTTCCGCAAGGACAAGGAAGAACGATCCCGAGTGGATGCGCAGAATAATAGGGCCAACAAAAAACGGAAGACCCCTTCAGAACAACAAAGTGCTTCAGGTTCATCTGGAAGTGCGTGTGTTACACATTTCGCCCGTTGTGCTTCTTCGTTCGTTCGTTCTTCGTTGTGTTTTCTTGCGTTTGAACTTCGCTGTCTTCGGCCCACGTTCTCACTGCATTCCGGTCTTTCGTTGTGTATACAAATTCACAGATGAAGATGCCAGCACACTGGACGAGAACTGGGTGGAGGGCAAGGGGGGGAAACGCAAAGCAGCGTGTTGGGCATTCTACAAAGTTCGTCTGTGTCCTGATCAGCCCGAGAAGGTCCTCGCGCTGTGCTGCAAAGTATGTGGACCGGATTCTTCGCCTACGTGGAGTGGGAACACTTCCAACCTACGCTCTCATCTTGCGCACATACACAAGGACTTGTATTGCAAGATGGTCGAGGCTGAGTCTGCCGACTCTGCAACTACTTAGGAGACTCGGGGCGTCAACGCCGCCAAAGTTGGGACCATAGAGGCGATGTTGCCACCTATTTCCGACGAAAAACGTGACGAGTTGCATAAGAAGGTGCCTCCCCCCTCCCCTCTCCCCCCCACCTCCTTCCTTCACTCTCTATAGATTTTCTTATGTCGGTATTTTCTCATGACCTCTGCGTGGCAGTGAATATGATTGAAAATTGAAAATGGACGTGCGACTCCCAAATACTATGGCATTGTGTCGCATATGCTTGAATGTAGGTTGACCACCTGAGTCGAGTGATACGCTTGGTTGGTGGCTCCCCGCCTCTTGGCCGTGCTTGGACGAAGAGCCCTTTTTCATTGACTATGACTGACTATGATTTTATCATAGTCAACATAGCGAAGACATTATGTTGGTACTCGCTCCTAGAATATTTATTTCGGTATTGATGTTTGTTTGTGTATGCAGTTTGCCCTCTGGATCGTTCGGAATAAAAGGCCTCTCAGCATCGGAGAATCTGACCGCGAGCTTCGTGATATCTTCGAGTTCATCTTCCATGGTAGCTATGTCCCTCCCACCTACAAGTTGGTAACGCAGTACATTTTGGAGTTGTCCGTTGAGGGGAAGAACAAGGTGAAGTTTCATCTTGCGGCACTTTTGGGGGAGGGTATCATGCCCTCCATCGCTGGTGATTTGTGGTCCGAAGGTGGCATTACCATCTTCGGAATCCTGGTGTATTGGATCGACAAGGGCATGGTGCTTCACGAGAAGTTGCTTTCCGCGGTACCTTTTAGCGATGTTCGTCACACGGGCTTGGAGATCGAGCGTTCCACGAAGGAAAGCTTAGCAGACATGGGGGTTGGTGAGTACACCCTGGCTGGATCAGCTTGGCAGTGCTGATAGCGGTGAAACTTCCGTCACAGTGGACACTGTGACGGACTTTGTTCACTCTACCACATCGGATAGTGCTTCCAACATGATTTCGGGTTGGGGGTGCTTCGACGGACATGAGTGCAACTGTCACCTGCTTGCCCTCTGCGTCCTTGTGTTTTTTGACATCGGACGGTGTGAAGGAGGCGTTCACGAAGCTGCGTGGTATGACCACGCACTTCAACCATTCAGTGATCGGCCGAAAGCTACTGCATGATTGCCAAGACAAGCAAGTACGGACTTTCACGAACTTCCCCACCTCAAGATAACGCCACACGCAGTGGGTGGAAGGGAGCGCGTAATCAGGCCAAGTGGTTCGTAGAGAATCAGGTGTGCACCCATCACAACTCCGGGATTTTGTGTGCCTTGTATTTTTGTTGTGTGCCTTGTATACATACATATATGTATACTGCTGATTGAGACGAATAATTGTATGTGTTGCTAGAAGAGTGTTTTGATAGTGTGCGTGTCTTACATAGGAAGCGGTTCAGCTTTACGATGTGGAGCACCCCAAAAGGGCGGCGACATCGGTGGATAATCCGGACGGAAGTCGTTACCGCGACCATAAGATGGACCTGTATGAATGGGACATAGTCAAAGAGTCCTTGTACATATTGGACCTGACTACCAAGGCAGTGGACCTTTTGCAGACCACTTCTTCACCAACTTCGGGTTTTGTTTTGCCGGTGGTGGGGGGTTTGATCCACAAGCTCAAGGCCGAGAGCAAAGTGAAGTACAATAAGGTAGTCAGGAAAATCGAGAACATAAGTGTGCAAGAGGCAAGGCAAAACCTGCTTGAGGCCATTGAACAAAGGTGCGCACTCCGATAAATTGTCGTTTTTGTAGCTATTCACGCGGTGCATAAACCTGGTTGTAGAACGGCAGATATCTTTGTGTGATTAAATTTGGTGTTGCAATTGTGATGAGTGCCAGGTACTTCAAGGATCTCCTAGCTTGCAAGCTGGAAGATTTTGCTGTCTCCACCTTCCTCGATCCGCGGTACAAAAACCTGGAGTTCAAAATGTTGGAGGGCTGGCGGTCAGGTACTTTGACTAGATCTCACATCATTCACTTGGCACGCTCTGCGTACGAGGCTGACTGGATGCCTAAAGAGTCTGACACCCCTCTTGCGGTCCCTTCGCCAGCCCTTGAGCATATTGAGCAGAAGAGCAACCTAGTCAGCTTTTTAGAAGATAGTGACGACGATGAGGACAATCTTGTGTCATCAGCATCCGCCGCGCCTTCCACTGAAGTTGAAGATGAATTCAAGAAGTACTTGAGCCTTCCTGCTTGTGATGGGAACTTAGATATCTTGGAGTGTTGGCGAGGGAACTCCACTGAGCTGCCGAACATGGCGCGCATGGCGAGGCAGTTCCTTGCGGCACCTGCTAGCACTGCAGGCGTGGAGAGAACATTTAGCGCCTGCGGGCAGATGCACTCAGATCTGCGTAAGTCAGTGAAGGAAGGGACTCTTCAGCATTCTCTTATGGCATCCATCAACACTAAGTAAGTGATATTATGTATGTGTATGCTTGTTGTGCTTGCCACCTATTTTTGTGTCTGTCAATTGCATTAGCAGTTATTGTGCTCTTGGGTCTTGGCAGTGTGGTATCGAACTATCGATAGTTATCACGATATTTGGGAGGCAAATCTGTTATTCATATCGCTCGATTAGTTCGTTTCGCTTGTCATTATCGATCGATAGGTTCACAAAACTATCGCCATCGTCCGATAATAAGTTCACCAAAATTGTCGTTGTCGTTCGATAAGTTCACAAAATTGTCGGTGTCGTCCGATAAGTTAGAAAAATTATCGTTGTCGTTCGATGATAAAAACAGAGTTATTCATTGTTATTTGATAAGTTTAAAAAATCGCGATACCGACCCTTGGCGGAGAGTGTGGAATCCCTGCCGCAGCTCCCGATATCGCGTCTATCGATGCGGCGGGATAGCAGCCGTGCTCGCACCACCCACCGCGTCGCCAAGATCGTTACGAACCATTGCCGCTGGCGAAGCCTCCGCAGCCGGGACTGCCGAGGCAGTCCACGTAGCACCACCGACCGGTGGATCCGTGCATGTGCGCGCACCGGCACCACCGACATCGGCAACGGTGTGCGGCGCGGCGGTGGCACAAATTACAAATAGTGCACACACCAAGGATGAAGTGAGAAGAGACCTCCCGAAGCCCGGAATGGCGTTCCCACAGCCGTACCGCGGCCGCGGCGGTGCCACCGAGGCATCCTCGTCGTCATCGTCGCTCGCGGCGTAGGTCGCGGGCTTGTAGTTCTTCACGCGCTCCGGTGTCTCAACCGCGGAGAGCAAGTTCATGCTCGCGGCCGGCTCGTCGGGCGCCCCCAATGCAACCCCCGTGCTCTCAATGAAGTCGGCAAACGTGCGGGTGACGGGAGGGCAGAAGGGGTTCGGCGGACCGGTCCATTCCTCCTCGGACTCAACCGACGCGGGCGGGGAGTGCGCGGTCGGCTCCGACACCACCGGCAAGTCGGCAGTGAAGGTGTTGTTGTTGAATGTTGAGGCCCCAGCCGCGTGTGCCATCTCAGAGAACTCGGTGACGGCGGACACGATGACCTCACCGTCCTCCTCGCAGAACGAGCACGCGGAAATATCGGTGAAGACCTCCGGCTTCCCGCCCACAAGCATGGTTGCAGAGTGGCTACTACCCGGTGTTTCAATACTGTTACAAGTATCGAAGCAAAACGGATGTAACCGGCATTAAACTTGGTCATATAGGTCAAAGCACATCTTTAAAAATTCATTTATGACCCTTTTGAATTTCTGAAAACATGCATACATGCAATCATCAAGTTTAAGGTGGTCTACTTTGAGCGCGCTTTCGGGGGGTAAAATGCCAGAAAATAAATATTTTTGCTCAATACTGTTACAAGTATTGAACATTAGAACACTTGAGAGACCCTCATGCGAGGCCTTGGAGGTCAAACCAACCATCATGTTTCGATATTGGATAGTATTGAAGATATCTAGCAAGTCACTTGCGTTATTGATATGAATTAGGGCCCGCTCGGTGATGGAACATGACCCACACCCGCCAAAAACACGAAATTCGCTTTTTTAAGGACGAAAATTATTGAATTGCCTCCGCGCAAACGTGTGCCATAAGCACTTAAGTCATGGTATGATGGCCACGAAGCCTTCTAAAATTCGATATATATGTATACTTGGTCAGTTTAATTGCTCATGGCCTATCCATAGGCATAGGATGCAGTAATGGTGTCATTCATATTGTCAGGTGTGGTGGCATGTAAGCGCCCAAATATGCCATTTCCACCCGCACCCGCACCCAAACCCAAACCAGCCATAACTTCCTCGATACTTGGAACCATGTGACCTATAAAGTGTTATATTACATCCATATGCCTCACAGGACACTCTAATATGAATATCCGGCATATTAATGGAGGCAAACACCCAAAAGTCCAGCCATGATCAATTACAGCTCATCTGCTAGACCCACTCACACGCTAAATTCTTGTCAGATATATAGTCGGGTGTGTATATATCGGATAACGGAGAATAAACCCTGAGTTAAGGGTTTCGATATCAGAACGGTAAAAAGTCCCAGATTGATAAAAGAGGTACACATAAATACTAACGGGTGTTTCCCGTCTACTGGTGACGGTCACCCAGCCTACTATAGGAAGTGACAAGTGACAGATTTGACTGTCGGTGTGTCACATCCAGCACACCACCTAGGGTGGTGACCGGAGCTAGTAGTGAACGAAGCAAACAAACTCCCTACTCAACTTCAGGAGGAAACTAGCACAACTGGGGGCCTGTACTCTTGGTCAGGGCGGTCCCAGGTCACAGCAAGATTGTCAGATACTGCTGTTACTTTGCCAAAAACCCTAAACATAGCTCAACTTCACAGAGCTCTTCTGCACATCTAGGAGGCTACACTATAGCTAACCCCCAGGCAGGCACGGCGTGACTAATTCTAGCCACTAGTGGTCTTCGGAGCTGTCTGCCCGGCTCGGAGCAGCGTGACTGTGAAGCAGTTGCCGGCCCCCGGGGCCGGTGATGAATCATTCGTAGAAGAAATTGACGAGTTCTCGATCACGGGAGGCTGCACCGCACCGGGATGTTGCCAAGTGCTGCCCGACGGTGGAGCCTCGTCATCTGAAGATGAAGCCGGCGACAGCGGAGGGCCGTCCACAAACAACTCGGCAAGCGGTGGCGGCCCGGGATGCCACGGCATCGGAGCCATATAGAGACCCTGCCGTCTCTGCCCCCGCCGTTGGCGACGAGGCGGAATAGCACACGGCATGTCACGAATCACGTCAGCTGGCGAAGCCTCCGCAGCCGGGACCGCCGAGTCAGTCCACGTAGCACCACCGACCGGCGGACCCGTGCATGCGCGCGCACCGGTACCACCGACACCGGCAACGGCGTGCGGCGCGGCGGTGGCACAAATTATAAAGAGTGCGCACACCGAGGAGGAAGTGAGGAGAGACCTCGCGAACCTCGGAATGCCGTTCCCGCAGCCGTACCGTGGCCGCGGCGGTGTCACCGAGGCATCTTCGTCGTCATCGTCGCTCGTGGCGTAAGTCGCGGGCTTGTAGTCGATCACGCGTTCCGGCCCCTCAACCGCGGAGAGCAAATTCATGCTCGGGGCCGGCTCATCGGGCACCAACGCAATCCCCGTGCTCTCAATGAAGTCGGCAAACGTGCGGGTGACAGGAGGGCAGAAGGGGTTCGGCGGACCGGTCCATTCCTCCTCGGACTCAACCGACGCGGGCGGTGAGTGTGCGGTCGGCTCCGACACCACCGGCAAGTCGGCAGTGAAGGTGTTGATGTTGAATGTGGAAGCCCCAGCCGCGTGCGCCATCTCAGAGAACTCGGCGACGGCGGACACGAGGACCTCACCGTCCTCCTCGCAGAACGAGCACGCGGAGAGATCGGTGAATACCTCCGGCTTCCCGCCCGCAAGCATGCAGAGGGCGTCGAATTCCACGGGGTCGCCGTTGTCGATGGCGTGTTGGAACTTCGCGGCCAACACGGAGTTATCGGCCTCCTCGGCGAAGGCGAAGGCCGAGAGTCCGGTCCTGCCCCCGTTCGGGCAGTCCCGATGCCAATGTCTCGCCTTCCCCTTAGCACACACCTGATTTTGGCAGTACGGGATGGTCGCACCGCTGTCGCGGTGGAAGGCCACCTTCCTCGAGACGGACTGAGACCAATTCCCCCCTTTGGGGAGGGGTGAAGCCGCGAAGCGAGTTTTCACGCGGCGGTCCGGCTTGTCCGCGCGAGGAGTAAATCCCCGCGGAGCCGGTCCGGACTCGGCGGTGTCGAGGAAGGCGGCCAATTGCCGCTTCAAGTCGAGCACCATTGTTCGTAAGTCCGCGACCTCACTCGCCGCACCCGACCCATCAACGTCCTTCTCCATGAAGCGCGTGCCGTGGGAGTACCGGTGTGCGGATGCGGTGGCGGTACCCGCCCGCACGTGCTCGCCGTAGCACTCCCGCACCCACTGCTGAATAGTGAGTAGGTCGTGGGCGGCTCGTTGGTCGTGAAGAAGCAAACGGGACACCACCGGCTGGTAGAAGGTGGCGTCGAGGGCTTTGATGAAAAGTGACTTCACGTCCTCGTCCTGGAGCGTTGATCTGGTCCTCGCAGCCTTGAGTGCGGCGTTGAAGTCCTCAATGGGTCCATGAGGGTCCACGCCCGCAGCGATGCGGACGGCAAACATGTCCGCTTGCCCCTGGAAGGGGTCCCCAATCGGGATCATCCGACGGGCGAACTCGAGCAGGACACGCTTACCGTCTGCCGGGAAGCTGGCGTGGGACGAGTCCAACCAGTCCGCTGCGGGCGACGAGGGGTCGATCAGCAGTTCGATCGTGGAAAACAATAAATTGTTGGCCTCCACGCGGACGGCCAAAGTAGCGTCGTCCAGCGTGAAGAGCGGGAGGAAACCGATGTCCTCAGTGACGAATGCCGCCTGCAGGGCAGAGACCATTCTCGTGAAGATGGCCGCCGCGTGGGGCTCCGCACCGGAAAATCTCCCCTCTTTGCCGTCGAACAACTTGCGTTGGACGTGCTTCGCCACTTTCATGTCGAAGTGTTCCCGCTGTAGGGTGCGTACCGATGCCAAAAATGTAGCACCCGCCGAATTAGCGGCCGGCTGTGCCGCTGGCGGGGTCGCGGGCGTGTTGGCATGCCTGGCAGCAACGGAGTCAAAGATTGTGCTTAATGTGCGGCGGCGATTCGCCATGCTAGCCGTCGATCTAGTAGAAGCAACCATGATGAAGAAGACTATAGGGGTGGAGTGAGGCAAGAAGACGTGGAAAAAAAATGCGGTAGTCTTGGGCGGCCAAGAAATGCGGTGGGTCGTCGATACGGCTGCCGTGAGAGAGCAGAAATTCCGAGAAGTCGTGTGGTAGATGGCGGCCGATACGAAACGGTGTGGTGACCAACCAGGATGCGTAAACCAATCCAACGTTAAATCCCGTAGAAAAGATGTCCTCAAAGGCCTACGGCTAGCCGTAAATCAACCCGCAAAACTTAGGCCATACCCGCGACTGCCGGCACTTCCACGCGCGGAGCGCCTCACTCCATCCCAAGCGTCTGGCTTTAGCCAATCATCCCAGCGGTGTCGCAGTGGCTAAATAAAGCGTAAGTGGGGCCAAACCTGTCAGATATATAGTCGGGTGTGTATATATCGGATAACGGAGAATAAACCCTGAGTTAAGGGTTTCGATATCAGAACGGTAAAAAGTCCCAGATTGATAAAAGAGGTACACATAAATACTAACGGGTGTTTCCCGTCTGCTGGTGACGGTCACCCAGCCTACTATAGGAAGTGACAAGTGACAGATTTTGACTGTCGGTGTGTCACATCCAGCAATTCTCCCAAAATTATTTCCCGCTGCATGATGCTACAAAATTAGTTTCTCGTAGTCGGATATACTATTTTGAATCATATTTGGGCGATGCACGGCGCTTGGGCACCCGTTGGATTGATTACGAGCATGCTACTTGTGTATGCGTACTGGTATTCAGTCTATCAGGCCCTAGCATCTCGTCCCCGACACTCAATCGTCTCGTAGTCCGGATTATCATATCAAATCATGCCCTTGCGATATATGGCGCTAGGGCGCCCGTTGGGGTGATTCCTAGCATGCTACTTGCGTACGCGTACACCTGTGCCGACTGTGAGGTCTTAGCGCATGTTCGACACTCAACCATGCATCCCCGACAACGTATAGGCCCCGTTCAATGCTGGTTATAGTCAAAAATATCATTTTGAATCATATTTGGGCGATGCACGGTGCTTGGGCACCCATTGGAACGATTACGAGCATGCTACTTGTGTATGCGTATTGGTACTCAGTCTACCAGGCCCTAGCATCTCGTCCCCGACACTCAATCGTGCACCTCCAATATCAACCATGCCCAACTCGATACGTCTCGTAGTCCGGATTATCATATCAAATCATGCCCTTGCGATATATGGCGCTAGGGCGCCCGTTGGGGTGATTCCTAGCATGCTACTTGCGTACGCGTACACCTGTGCCGACTGTGAGGTCTTAGCGCATGTTCGACACTCAACCATGCATCCCCGACAACGTATAGGCCCCGTTCAATGCTGGTTATAGTCCAAAATATCATTTTGAATCATATTTGGGCAATGCACGGTGCTTGGGCACCCATTGGAACGATTACGAGCATGCTACTTGTGTATGCGTATTGGTACTCAGTCTACCAGGCCCTAGCATCTCGTCCCCGACACTCAATCGTGCACCTCCAATATCAACCATGCCCAACTCGATACGTCTCGTAGTCCGGATTATCATATCAAATCATGCCCTTGCGATATATGGCGCTAGGGCGCCCGTTGGGGTGATTCCTAGCATGCTACTTGCGTACGCGTACACCTGTGCCGACTGTGAGGTCTTAGCGCATGTTCGACACTCAACCATGCATCCCCGACAACGTATAGGCCCCGTTCAATGCTGGTTATAGTCCAAAATATCATTTTGAATCATATTTGGGCAATGCACGGTGCTTGGGCACCCATTGGAACGATTACGAGCATGCTACTACTTGTATCACGTTGGATCGCTTGGAATATATCAGGTTATGCACATGGCATATATGGATGCATTCGTCGCATCTTTATGGAACCAATTACCAGATGCCAACGGGCCGTATGACCTAAACATGATTGGGTATCGTGTATACCTTCAATTTGCATGCTTACGCGCGTGATTCGGCGGTGTGGTGGGTTTCTAAAAAAATTATTGAAAATATCATGCCAATTGACAGACCTTTGTGAATTGGGCAATCAAGAAAATCACTACCCCTATGGCATTATGCATTTATTCAGAAGCCTACAAGTGAAATATCGACCAATGGCGCATATGGTAACTAAATTTAGGTCATAATTGTGCCCGGATATGCGGGGTAGCACCAGTGGACCACCGGGGATGCCTGAAAAAAATTATTGAAATTCAATACTTGTAACAGTATTGAATACGATTTCAATACTGTTACAAGTATCGGCGGGCAGTAGCCAAGAGGGCGTCGAATTCCACGGGGTCGCCGTTGTCGATGGCGTGTTGGAACTTCGCGGCCAGCACGGAGTTCTCGGCGAAGGCGTAGGCCGAGAGTCCGGTCCTGCCCCCGTTCGGGCAGTCCCGGTGCCAATGCCTCGCCTTCCCCTTAGCACACGCCTGATTCTGGCAGTACGGGACGGTCGCACCGCTGTCGCGGTGGAAGGCCACCTTCCTTGAGACGGATTGAGACCAATTCCCTTCTTTGGGGAGGGGTGAGGCCGCGAAGCGGGTCTTGACGCGGCGGTCCGGCTTGTCCGCGCGAGGGGTAAACCCCCGTGGTGACAGCTCGGACTCGGCGGTGTCGAGGAATGCGGCCAATTGACGCTTCAAGTCGAGGACCATCGTCCTCAAGTCCGCGAGCTCGCCGGGTCCACCGGAGTCATCGGCGGCCCCCTCCATGAAATGCGTGCCGTGAGAGTAGCGGTGTGCGGACGCCGTGGCGGTGCCCGCCCGCACGTGCTCGGAGTAGCATTCACGCACCCATTGTTGAATCGTGAGGAGGTCGTGGGCGGCTCGTTGATCGTGGAGAAGCAACCGTGACACCACCGGCTGGTAGAAGACGGTGTCGAGGGACTTGATGAACAGCGCCTTCACGTCCTCATCTTGGAGTGTTGCCCGCGTCCTCACAGCCTTCAGAGCGGCGTTGAAGTCGCCGATTTTGTCATGCGGGTCCACGCCCGCAGAGATGCGGATGCTCAACATGTCCGCCTGACCCTGAAAGGGGTCACCCGCCGGGATCATGCGGCGGGCAAACTCAAGCAATACCCGCTTACCGTCGCCCGGGAAGTTGGAGTGCGAGGAGTCCATCCAGTCAGCTGCGGGTGACGTGGGGTCAACCATGAGCTCAAGCGCGGAGAACAACAAGCCGTTGGCCTCCACGCGGACGGGAAGGGTAGCATTGTCCAGCAGGAAAAGGGGTGCAAAACCAATGTCCTCCGTGACAAATGCCGTCTGCAGCGCAGAGACCATCCTGGCGAAGAGTGCGGACGCGTGGCACTCAGTCCCTGAAAATCGCCCGTTCTTGTCCTCGAATAACTTTTGACGAACGGACTTGGAGACCTTCATGTCGAAGTGTTCCCGTTGAAGTGTACGTACCGAGGCTAGGAACGCAGCACCTGCCGAATTGGCAGCCGGCTGAGCTGCCGGCGGCGTGGCTGGAGTGTTGGCGTGTCTCGCAGCTGCTGAATCAAAAATCGTGGCTAGTGCGCGTCGGCGATTCGCCATGCTAGCGGTGGCTCGAGTAGAAGCAACCATAGTGAGAAGGACTGAAGGGGCGGAGTGAGGCAATGAAACGTGAGATGTGCGGCAGTTTCGGGCGGCCAAGAAACGCGCGGGTCGCCGATACGGCAGCCGTGAGAGATCAAATAATTCCGGGAAGTCGTGTGGTAGCGGCGGCCAATACGCAACGGTGTGGGATCCAACCAGAAAACGTAAACCAGTCCAACGTTAAGCCCCGTAAGAAAATCGTTCTCCAACCGGTGCGGCGTGCCGTAAATCAACCCATAAAATTTAGGCCATACCCGTGACTGCCGGCACTCTCACGCGCGGAGCGCCTCACTCCATCCCAGGCGTCCGAGCTTAGCCACTCATGGTGGCAATCTCGCAGTGGCTAAATAAAGCGCAAGTGGGGCCAAACCTGGCAGATATATAGTTCGGCGGTAATATATATCTAACTGGTGAGATAAACCCTGAGTTAAGGGTTACGGAATCAGAACGGTAAAAAGTGTGATAGATAAAAGAGAGGCATACATAAATACCTAACGGGTGTTTCCCGTCTACTGGTGACGGTCACCCAGCCTACCATAGGAAGTGACATGTGACAGTTTTGAGTGTCACAGTGTCAAATCCAGCAGGTTTCGAGGTTTGTTGTAACACAGGTGGGTAAGACCGGGGTCCTAGGGCGCATCACGACCATGTTTCGTTCCTCTCCGAAGGACCCACGTGGTCTATCTCTGTTCTCTCTAACACTAGGCGTTTTGGACCTCGCAACCTTGGTCTTAACACTACAGTAACGGTTTCCACGCAACGCGCCATGGTACCCCCGTGCCAATGAGGGAGGCGTGTTCGCGATGGGCACCGCGACCTGCGCGAGGCGGGCTCGAGGGGTCGTTACCCCTCGTCGAGGGCCCGCGGGGCCGAACGGTCCCGGCGGCAACTCTACATGCTTCGCCACGTGCCGCAAGGTTACCAGGGGTCGTGCAACACTATTTCGGTACTAAGGGGACGAATCGATCGTCAAATCCATCGCCATGTTGCCCCGCCGCGGTCTTAGCTGGGTCCGCCGCCGGGGCCGCTTCGCGGGTTGTGACACTTGAGGCGACTCTCTAGGCGGCTCGGCGGTCTCGGGGCGGGCACGACTTCATCATCACGAACATCGAATACGAATGGCTATTATCCTTATTCCAGGTCCTGTCACAAGGACCTAGGGAGACGAATGGTGATGGCGGCCTTGTATTATGTATATTAGTATATAGTAGTGCCCATTCATATGCTTTGGGACAATATTTATAGGACCCAATTGAATTATTTTCAATCTTGGTTTGCTTCGGGAATGCGGGTAATTCATCCGATGCATGGTCGAGGGGGTTGATTTCACACTATTTAATTCAAAATCCCAGGTCCTCCCACAAGGACCTAGATGTTTGTCGCGATAGCTACCACCGTAAGGGTCGGTTGAGAATTTGGAGACCCGTGTTATCAAGTTCTCGAGCTGCTCTTTCTGCAGTGTCTTATCAAAATTCTAATCCGAGGTCATCTTGACCATCAAATTTTCAGTTAAAGTCGCATGGGTATGCCAAATTTGAAAATTGTGCTGAATAAGCCAAAATGTTTGTTACCCATCTGTTGGCTATAGCCAACATTAGGGCCCCTTATGTTGGCTGGAGCCAACATCATAAGCCTTGCTGACAATGCCGGGAGCTGTCGGTATCGGATTGTACATTTTATTAGCTCAAAATGACGCCGGGGATGTTCTCTTTCACACATGCGTTAGCAACATTGGGACGCTCGAAATCATCGGCGAGAATTTGGGTTACTATTCAAGAGAATGTGAAATTTTGTGAAATTTCCAAGGATTTTTGGGTGTTTACATACCCATGTTACTTCGATTGATATTTTGAGGGTCAAGATGAACTCGGATGAAAGTTTTGACAAGACACTCCAGAAAGAGCAGCTCGAGATCTTGACAACATGTGTGTCCGATTTTTCAATGCCCTTCTCATGCCGCTCACATTGCACAATTTTCTTATGTTGGCTGCAGCCAACATAATGAGCATTTTGTATTTTCGCGATCACACCCCAACTCTAGGTCACAATTATGCAAGCCCCCATGGGTGTAAGAAGGTATACCACGTATTGAAATTTTTTAAAAGGTCTAGTAGCCCTTCAAACAACATTACTTTGGAGCAATATGTACCATTAACCATGAGTAATATGCTTCGGAGTAAATCCGGCAGATGGGGGGCTACTTACGATTGCCCCCTGAACTTTTTTTTTGCCCCCTGAAAAATTGCCCCCTGAACTTTTTTTTCAGGCCCTGAAAATTTTTTTCAGGCCCTGAAAATATTTTTCAGGCCCTGAAAATGACTTTCAGGGTCTAAACTTGTTTTATACTAGGCTAGTTATACACCTTAGAAAAAACCTCATGGTTAATATAAGTCTTACACAAAAGTTCAGGGCCTGAAAATTTGGAATTCACACTCTTAAGATGCCCCCTGAACTTTTTTTTCAGGGCCTGAACTTTTTATTCACTTTTCGTGATATATAAAGTTTAGAATTATATTCTCATGTCCCCATCTTGCCCCCTGAAAAAAAAAGTTCAGGGCCTGAAAATTTTACAGTGTTCCAAGCCCTGAAAATTCACATATGGCCTACAAATGCCTTTTCAGGCCCTGAAAATGACTTTTCAGGCCCTGAAAATGGTTTTCAGGCCCTGAAAATGGTTTTCAGACCCTGAAAATGGTTTTCAGACCCTGAAAATGGTTTTCAGACCCTGAAAATGGTTTTCAGACCCTGAAAACGGGTTTCAGGGCCTGAAAACGGGTTTCAGGGCCTGAAAACGACTTTTCAGGCCCTGAAAACGGTTTTCAGGCCCTGAAAATGGTCGTCAGACCCTTAAAACGGTTTTCAGGCCCTGAAAATGATTTTCAGACCCTGAAAACGCTTTTCAGATCCTGAAAATTACTTTTCAGGCCCTGAAAATGGTTTTCAGACCCTGAAAATGGTTTTCAGACCCTGAAAACGGGTTTCAGGCCCTGAAAATGACTTTTCAGGCCCTGAAAATGACTTTTCAGGCCCTGAAAACGAGTTTTCCGGCCCTGAAAATGACTTTTCAGGCCCTGGAAACGAGTTTTCCGGCCCTGAAAACGAGTTTTCCGGCCCTGGAAACGAGTTTTCCGCCCCTGAAAACGAGTTTTCCGCCCCTGAAAACGGGTTTCAGGCCCTGAAAACGACTTTTCAGGCCCTGAAAACGCTTTTCAGGCCCTGAAAATGGTTTTCAGACCCTAAACACACTTTATCGTTGTGATTCCGCAACCCTCAACTCAGGGTTTATATCAACTAGCTAGATATATACATCAGACCTATATATCTAACAAACGGGTCATTTACCGTGGAACAGGGCCATCACGACGAAGAGTGGGGGATATATATATATATATATATATACTTCGTATACGTTGTATATATATATATATATATATATATATAGTGAAGATATATATTCACACTCCTAGAATCAGTTAGAAACGATGACAACGGCTAAGACAAGCTAGTAAAACAATAACTTAGGGTTTTGTGGCAGACGTGCGGCCGGTCGGAACCGTGACGGTGGAATGCAAGTTATTACACTCGCCGTGAGGGGTGAATCGGAGAGGCGGGCAGCGTGAATGTCACTGTGACACAAGGTCACTCCCTTCATGAGTTCTCCAAAATCGTAGTCGGTTGAAAAACGTCTTAGTGTGAAAAATACTCACCGTATCCGCATATCTATAGCATACACATACTCAACCCCCGAGGATGTGTCATGGAGGATACAATCGCGCCGCACAAGCCGCGCGCCCCCAAAAGTCGCGCCGCACAAGCCGCACGATGCCCCGTTAGAGAGCGCACCGCAACTGCAGACGTGGGGGAAATTGAATCCTTCGTGTTTCACTCTTCGCCGCCTACGTGGCACTGTGGGGAGACAGTACTATGTACCGCACTGTAATCGCCATCAACAGCCAGAGTAGCTCAAACGGCAGAGCGCTCGTCCGGTTTGCGAGAAGTCCGTGGATCGATTCCGGGCCTGGCTCGCATTTTCGGGATTCTGGTCTAGCGGTACATATTATGGTTCCCCATGAGGTTATGGGCCCACCACGCTTCCACTGCGCGGGTGTGACGCCGGCAGTTGGTTGTGGTTTTGCCACGTAGACACTTCAGAGTGAGGTTGGGCCATGCATGGGGGATGCAATCGCGCCGCACAAGCCCCGCGCGCCCCTGACAGTCGCGCCGCACAAGCCGCGCGATGCCACGACAGAGAGCGCACCGCAACGGCAGATTGGGGGAAATTGTATCCTTCGTGTTTCACTCTTCGTCGCCTACGTGGCACTGTGTGGAGACAGTACTCTGTTCCGCATCGGCGAATCGCCATCAACAACCAGAGTAGCCCAAACGGCAGAGTGGCTACTACCCAAATTCAAAGTCCTGCCATAAGGACCTACGTGCAAATGTGCTTTCCTCGCATAAACATCACTTAATTGGTTCAACGTGCGATCACCCATCCTATTTATGAGTCAAATGAATATTTCAAGTTGTGGTTGCATGCATAGGGTGACCTTTGGAGTACTTAAATTGCGCACGCTTTGGTGGTGGGTTTTTTTTCAAATTTCAGCAAAAAAAGCTAGGTCCTACCATAAGGACCTACATTTAAGCCCGGCTATCCGCTTCACAATAGGTCCTACGGAAATTTCGAGACCTGCGCCGTCAAGTTCTCGAGCTGCTCTTTCCGTTGCGTCTTGTCAAAAATTCCATCCGAGTTCATCTTGGCCCTCAAAATAGTGGTTGAAGCAGCATTGGCTGTCAAAGCTGGAAAAGGCACTAAATCGCCCAAAATAATAATACCCTTCGTCCGGATCAACGATGAATACACGCCAAAATATCGCACATTCTGCCTATGTAGATGGCTCGAAAATTCAATTATTGTGTCTATATGGCGACAATAGCGAGGTAATAGTGTGTAAGCGGCATGTGCGCATTCAATATAGCATCCCCGACTTCAGACCAAAGCCAAAATTGGCCCTTAAATTTTATGACATTTGACTAAAAATGATGGGACAGGTTGATTGGGGTGCAGCTAAATGTCCGCTATGAGGTTATCGACTTGTGCTCTATTCTAAACATGATTGTATATAATGCTACGGTGCTACTGGATCATTGGACGCATGCTCAGCCTCCATAGTCTGTCGGCGAAAAATTATGAAAGATGTGCTATTATTTTAAGAGATTTTTGGCTTTAGAAAAGTTCTCGACGATTTTTTACGCTACCCGTGCCTAATACGGGTAGTGTAGCATCCCGCTTGGGTTAAAACTCGGCAAGTGGGAAAGAGGGGACTGAGTTCAAGTCCTAAATATGCCATCAACCGGAGGGTAGCCATTCACGACACCAATAGGGCACCTCAATACATTATTGAAAAAGTGGTCCTTATGGTAGGACCTAGAGCGTTCTAGGTCCTACCGTAAGGACCATCAGGTAGTAGCCAAGAGTGCTTGTCCGGTTTGCGAGAGGTCCGTGGATCGATCCCCGGTCTGGCTCACATTTTTCAGGCTTCTGGTCTAGCGGTACAGTTTCTGTTTTCCCATGAATGTGACCCGTACTTTAGTAAAAAGAATCAAAGAAATCCCCGATCATTACCATGTCTCCGCCAAGGTTGTCAATCAGATTTGAAATCAGTCTAATCGGCTGATAAACGGCCGGATGATAATCAGCCCGATTGTCTTATGTTCATGTATGCAATAATAATAAAACTGCACAATGGAAAAAAGGTCTCACCAGAGACGGATGGAGAAGCGAAGGGACGAGCCAGCAGAAGCCAGCTTTGATATACAAGAATAATTACCATATGATTGTGAATGTAATAAGCTGGTTTCTGCCCCGTCACCACCAGGTGAGAATGCCAACTAGACGGTCGGAGAGGCAGTGACAAAAGCTAACATGAGGAGTCATAAAACTCGGGGGCTGACAGAGGGTACCAAAGGGGACTAAACTCAGGTCCGGCATTAATAAACGTATACAGTCTGTGGTATATAACTCGATTGTAGGGAAGTTTTCCATGCCGAGAGGGCCTGAGCTGAAGAAGTAGTCGAGAGGGCAAGGATAACAATCCGCCTATCGCCTATTTCAGAAAGATTTGAAATATATCTAATTTTAGAGGTTTAGTAGAGTCAATTTCGTTGTTGTCCTTGGTGTTGTTGGCAGCGCGTGAATAAAATCAACACCGTTGGGATGCCGGTGGCGGTGAAACAGTCCAGAGCGGATAGGGACTGCTCAACTGTTACGGGATATTATATTTTTGGGAGTCTGTGATTTCGGGAAAAGGTGGAGGGAAGCCTGGGCGGATGGGAAGGTTGGAGATTCGTTTCGAAACGTGTTTTAGGAAGGAAAATTGTGTGGAGGGAAGTGGGTGACGTCGCGGCAGAGTTGACGTGATTTGGCGGAGGGGGGGCGGATTGTTGAGTGCGAGGGGAGCGGTGGTGGTGCAACACTACCGCCCGTCGTCGGAGTGAACTAGAGAGTGGGGATCAGAACAAATAGTGTGAATGCGTGGTCGGTAGCCTATATAACCTCATGCAGTAACAAAACAACTGCTGCACAGTGGAAAAAGGGCTCACCAGAGACAGATGGAGAAGCGAAGGAACGAGCCAACAGAAGCCAACTTTGACATACAATAGTAATTACCATCTAATTGTGAATGTAAGAGGCTGGTTTCTGCCACGTCACCACCAAGTGACATTGACAACCAGATAATCAGAGGGGCAGTGACAGAATACGCTAACATGAGGAGTGATAAAACTAGGGGGCTGAAAGAGGGTACCAAAGGGCACTAACGTCAGGTCCGGCATGAGATGTGATTGTCTGATTGTCCGATATATGATCTGATAATCTGATCTGATATGATAGTATGATAATCAGATTTTGCGGATCATGTTTGTTGCATGATTGGTAACTCTTGTCGTAGCCTCCCTGTCCGCGTACGGGCTCGATGATGGAGGACCTGAAATATGTATGTAATATATATCCAGGTTGGACTCCAAAAACAGTCGGACACTCGCAGATACACACGAGGACTAAGGTGAGATGATAAAATAACTTAGGTGTTTTATTATCGGAGAGAACTGCAAGAAGGTGACTGCTGACGTGGCACCTCAAGGCGAGGGGCGATAGAAGAAGATCCAATATCCCCCCAGTGTGGGGGTGAAATTGGTATCGTTCCCCATGACACCACCTCATTTCGAGGGTGTGAGGTGCCACAACAGCATCCCAAACCAAAAGCACAACAAACCCTAATTGAACACACCTACAGGATTCAAGCGGGTCTTTTGCAACCCAGCTAGTACGGCCCTGCCTGCGCTAATCCAATGATGCGTGCTCTAGGGGCTTATGCCCATGCGTGTGCCGCGGGGATCAACTACTCCCGCCGGGTAGGCTGCTAATTCTAACGAGCAGGCTGCAGGTGGTGGCGGTGTCCTCGATGACAAAAGAGGTCAAGCATCACTCAAAAGGAGAAACGGTCATCCAATGTCCTCGCGAGGCCAAAGCTAGAAGCGGCCTAGCACCACCGAAGAGGATGCGTCGGTGTGGGAAGGGCGAGAAGGCCGAAGGCGAAAAATGCGGGGAGTGCGCGCGATGAACTGTCTGCACTCTGCAAAAGCGATGATGGAGGGGCCGAGGCGGTTGTGAGCAACGTCGATAGCACCACCAGATGCCACCAGATGAAAGCCACGAGATGCTTCGGGCGAAAGCGGAAAATGCGGATAGACGAGACCGTCGGAGTCAAGGCACTTGTTCTCGCTGATGCCGAAATTGTCGGAGTCGTGCTTGGTTGGTGTCTGGTGCGTAAGCACCACCATACACCACCAGACCAAAGCCATGGGTAGAATGGTGTCGATGTAGTCGAAGAGATGCCAACGCTGAACGCACACCGGCCATACGCGCACGCTGGCGCGCAGTGGACATGGCCGCTGACTGCTGAGTGCAGAAATCTGCAAACCCAAGGATAGGGTTCACAAACGAAAAGACAACTTTTCGTAAAATTAAGCAAATCGGGCGATGAAAACGTCTAATTGGGGCAGAGTTTGACGAGGAAAACGCCGGTCAGGTCAAAAACGCCGTGCGATAAGCCAATTTTCCGGCAGCAGAGGTGCTGCTGGCCAGAGTGTCGAGGGCGTAAATGTCGGTATAAAATGTCGCAAGCAAATGTCGGGAGTAAGTGTCGGAAGTTAATGTCGGAAGTAAGTGTCAGAAGATAATGTCGGAAGTAAATGTCGGAAGGTAACACACTATTCGATGAAAATGACATTATCATATGTTATTTTGGGATTTATATATATTTCATAAAAATCAGGGTTTAGTGATATTTATGCGCGAAATAGGGATACATAAAGGCAACAAGCTAGAAAAGTGCAGTATGCGTACAATGAAAACACCGAAATATGCATACATAAGTCAACGACAAAGACGAACCGCGTCTTTTTCGGTTCTTGAAAGATCTTTTGGAGCCGCGACGCTACAACAAAATGAACGCGCGTCCATTGCAAGTGTTTGGCCCGCAAGACATTGCCCCCACTCGCTTGTCCAATGAGGAATTCAACCTTCTTTTCTTTGGGGGAATGAGCGCTTCCCAAGCAAGCGGCTTTTTTCCGAGAGGCGTGGAACGAGCATGGACACGCCTTTGGCATTGGAGCCGTCCATTGTTGGCGTGGAGCCCGGCATCTGTCGCGTGGTTCATGAGTTGAGCCCGCCGGACATCTCCGTCCTTCCTTGTGCACTATCTGAAAAGCAAGGCTCATGCGTGTTCGGGTGGGCGTGCATCCACAAGCCCCATCTCAACTTGGTTTCGGGTTGGGGTGATTTCCAACCACATCTTCACAAACCGGCTCTCATCCCAAGGTGTCCAACCACCGGACTTGGTCACCGCCAATCTCTTCGCGTTGGTGGGCGAAGAGGTCAATCGGGCGATCACGTTGCCAATCCCCTTTCAAGTTGATGCGGTGCAAGCACACATGCTCCCCGCTTGTTACAACCTTGGAAATGTACCCGTCCAATTTCCTTTCGTCGATGATACATGCAAGGATTCCTTTTTCCTCGACACCGTTCGAGATCTTTTATTTGTTTTTGAGTCTCCGCAAGAGACACCCCCCTACCAAATAAGGCCGGGTCCATGCGGTCCCGGGACCAATAGGGACCCATCATGGACCCCATATGGACCCGTATGGACCATATGGACCCCACATGGACCCGTGAAAAATGGATCACATGGACCCGTCGATGACGCCTTCGGGCTTTTACCACTAGATTGGTCCAAAAGTTCCTATCGGTCCGGGGTGGGTCCCACACTTGGTACCACTGATTTCTCGGTCCATGCGACATTTCACCATGGGTCCATGCGGTGTTTCGTCGGTCCATGTGGGGTCCATGTGTCCATCGAAATCTCACCACGGATTCCTCGCCGCTGGCGTGGGGGACCTCGCATGGACCCGTATGGCCATGCTTTAAGGCAGCATGTGGTGCATGGACCGACCCTGGACCGACCCCGGGCCGACCCTGGACCGACCCCGGACCGACCCTGGACCAAACATGATCGCTCGGACCCAGGTTGGACCAGCACGGACCAAACCTCCGATAGGCGCCCAACCGTACGGACCATATATGGACCTCGCGTGGACCCCGCGTGGACCCCGCATGGACCCATGGGTGGAGCACTCGAGATGGACTGCACGGGGGAGGCGATGCGTGGACCTCGCATGGACCTCGCATGGACCCGGGAGTGGCGCACCCAAGATGGGGTGCGTGGTGAAGGCGATGCGTGGACCTCGCATGGACCCAGCATGGACCAGTGGGGGGCGCACCCAAGATGGACTGCACGGGGAAGGCGATGCGTGGACCTCGCATGGACCCGTGGGGTGGCGCACCCGAGATAGACTGCGCGGGGAAGGCGATGTGTGGACCTCGCATGGACCCGTGGGGTGGCGCACCCGGCATGTGTTGCGTGGTGAATGCGATGCGTGGACCTCGCATGGACCCCGCATGGACCCGTGGGGTGGAGCACCCGAGATGGACTGCACGGGGAAGACGATGCGTGGACCTCGCATGGACCCGTGGGGTGGAGCACCCGAGATGGGGTGCGCGGGGAAGGTGATGCGTGGACCTCGCATGGACCCGTGGGGTGGCGCACCCGGCATGGGTTGCGTGGTGAAGGCGATGCGTGGACCTCGCATGGACCCCGCATGGACCAGTGGGTGGCGCACCCGAGATGTACTACACGGGGGAGGCGATACGTGGACCCCGCATGGACCCGTGGGGTGGCGCGCGATCAGAAATACGGTCTGACTGCTGGGTCAGCGACAGCGGCCTCAGCGGAAATCGAGTCCATGCGATTATTCGCCGGGGCCATGCGCTTTTTAAGTGGAGTCCATGTAATTATTAAGCGGGTCCGTATGCTTATCTTGCGGGTCCATACGATTATTCCGCCGGTCCATGTGGGTGGTAATAAGCGGGTCCATGCGACTATTGTGTGGGTCCATACGGTTATTCGGCGGGTCCGTGTGGTTATTTTGGGGGTCCATACGATTATTCGACGGGTCCATGCGGTCATTAAGGAAGTGCATGTGACAAAATGACCGCACGGGGAAGGTGATGCGTGGACCTCGCATGGACCCCGCACGGACCCGTAAAAATATTTACACTGTACATATGTTACAAGTTTTGTCGGTAAGAAACGGTTGCTAGCATACTAGTAATATCATCCCCGATAGGTCCAAAGCGGGTCCAGTGCGGGTCCAGGGCGGGTCCACGACGGGTCCAGCGTGGGTACGCTCGAGGTCCATGCTTCAAGCGGCGTGATTGTCTTCATCGTCAGCAACTTCACCAACAAAGTCAACGGTCCGGTCCAGAACCACCGCCAATATACCGGGCTTCTCTCTGATTCCCATAGGCAGTCGGCGGCGGTTCGAGGGTGTGATTGCTAACCGCTTAGGCAGCCACGGTATTGGCACGATGCAAACCTGGGACTCAATTTCTTCAGCTCGGATAATAGAATCCTTCGTGGCCCATGGCAAGTCGGTACGTAGAAATACGGTCTGGCTGATGGGGTCAGCGACAGCGGCCTCTTGAGGAAACCACCTGACTTTCACAAAAATGAATGGGTCGTGGCCGTGGATCGACATCTTGAAGACATCCAGCAACTCCGCGTACCTGATTCATCAGTATAATTCTGGGTGAAAATGGAGATCGCCTAAATAAACTGAACGAATACAACAAGGGCAACATGTGGTCCCCATTAGGCCAGGGTGAGGGCGGGATGGGGGCACGCACCAGTCCTGGTTTTCGTATTGGGGAGTGCGAATGCCGTCAACCATTTTGTGTCCAACAAAGATATCTCTGAACTTCACAAGCATGTATCGCTGCATACTCGCCTTATCATGGTCCAGATCACGAGCTCTGAACATGCTACGTCCAACCTTTACATAACTGTACCGCAAAAGTCGTGGCGGTGGCGAGGTAATGAAGTTGATCTCTTCCGTGGAAAATTGTTTCACGACCATTCCTTCGCCATGGGGGTTCGGCTCCTTCCTCCACGTGCTGGCGTCCTCGAAGGTAGGCTCTACCAGACGCAACGGGGCAACGGGGTTTCCAGCAAGTCGTTGCCGACGGACACGTTGTTGATGTAACCTGTTTTGTGAATCAGGTGAAGACATTAGTCCAATGCGGGTCCCGTGCCGGTCCAACGTGCCGCCCCCACGGGGACGTCCGATGGTTCCAACAAAGGACGAGTAGCGAGCGCGACAGGCTGTAAAAGTGATGCAAGTGTGGGTACAAACCGTCGAGATCGCTGATTTTCCGCCCTGATGCGTGCTGCAGCCAATTCAAACTGATGTCGAAGTTCGGCAAACCAATCGAAATGAAGCAGCAGCCAGGATTTGATGTCCTTAATGGTATCTGAAGCCCAAAATATCGAACTTTATTTTAAGATTGTAGCTAGCATGAAATCGAACTGCAATACATGGGGCGGGGCCGGGGCGGGATCTAGGACCGACGGGTCCGGCATGTTGACTCAACAGGGGCGGCACGGTATCACATACCTTCTGATAGCAGTGTGTTCCTGCCTTGACGCTCCACTCCTGATTTCAGCATCATTGAAACCCGCGAAGGTTCGGGGAGTGGATATACAGGTGGCCTCGACCCTCGCGCCAAATCGCTCAACCCGCGACAAAGGTTTACGAGGCGCTCCAACTCTATATTCTTCATGATGCTGGCCACCGGACTCGATCGCGTTTTGACCGCACGCTTCATTCGGCCAAAGTAGTCCTCGAAGCAAAACATCCATAGCTCACGTGCTGGACCGTACATCATGAGCTGCGGCACGACATGAGTAAGGAGATGCTGCATCATCACCAAATCGGCTGGTGACATATGATCTTCACCAAGCTTTAGGACCACTTTCACTCTCTCAATGAGACCTGGCATTTCCTGGAAAAGGCAAATATCAGATCTCAAAAAGAAATCGTATGGGTACGATATAAATGCGGACCTACTATGGCCACGTGGGTACTAAATCAGGGAAGCACCCCGCCCCCGTCGGGGCGGGGTGTTGGACCTTCAAAAGAATTGTAGGGAGAGGTTTACCTTCAGAAGAATTGTAGGGCTGACAACCTCACGAACGATGGAGCATATCTCCCCAACATAATCCGCGTGCAAAGGCCTTTCCACGAGCCCATCCCGACCAGACCAGCTCGAGAGAACAGGCAAAACTCCTGAAGTCATCGCCGTGATGCCCAATGCCGCCTTCAATCTTCGAGGAATGAAATTCTCGTTAGCCTTCAGTTGCATAAGCTTCTGAGCCAGTGGCCCCCATGATTTTGGTGCGCTCAGATTGTCACGTAACCACACGGTCATGGCTTCCCTCGACGGCTTCGACGGTGCCCACGGAGAAGGTTTACCTGCCGTGGGCACAAAGCGACAGGGCAGGATTGCGCCCCTTGGCCCCTACTTGGGTCCCGCCCCCGTACCCGTTGGGGCTAGCCTGGGTCGACATGGTTCCCACATGTGGTACCCCCCCCCCTCCCCCAGATTGGCTACTTACCAGCAAGTCGCTGAGCTGCTGTTCGAACACGTGTAGCATTGCGAGGTTGCGGAGGCGCAACAAGCCAGGCCCGATTGACCTTAAACTCTCTTGCAAAATTCCGACAATGCGCTGACCAGTTGCCACCACAAATCGATTTGTGTAAGCGTTGGACCAAGTTGCTCAATATGTGCATCAAGTCCAAAAGGTACATGTGTATGACGTGGAAGTACACCAATCTGGAGAACGCGCAAGGAGTTTTCACACCAAACTTCTTGAAACTATCTTGTAACTGCTCTTTGGAAGCGCCGTTCTTCGCCATGCCTTTGTGCAACTGCTGTATTTGTCGGACACGTTCATCGGTGTGGAGGTCAGTCTCGGTATCGCCACCTGGGTAAGTAAGTGTACAATCCATAATGAATTGGGGCAGATTGGGGGCGGGTTGTTGGCGGTACGGGGGCGGGGTAAGGGCGAAACAAGGGCGGGGCCAGGGCGGGACTCGGACAGTGCTTAGTAAGCACCAACGCTCCTATCACAAACTTCTCGGTAAACGCGACAGGTACAAGACGGGGGCGGTATGGGGCCCAAATACCGGACCGACATGGGACCAACATAGGACCGATCTATATGAGTATGATTGTACATCCAAGAATGGGCGGACCTCGTCGCTTTTGGTACTTCTCCAGAAATATCGTTTTCCCCATCTTGCTTTTCGCAGCCCCAATGCCGTTGATCAGGCACTTCAAGCATCCCATAATGGCAGTCGCGGCCATTCGTCGGGATGCGTCCACAAGGCCAACGTAATCCATGAGTACCGCGTACACCATGCATCGAACTGTAAATGGTTCTTTCTCGATGACGTCGAAAACCGTATGACCAGTGGACCACAGTACCTCTAGCTCATCCACCAGGTGGTCGTAAAAGAGCGAAGTGTCCTTGGGCTTGCCCTCCACAATCCCATACGTGAACACGTGCTTGTGTCGTTCTTCCCCGGGCATGTTGCCAATCGTGAAGCAAATGGGCATGATGCTGGATAGCTGATCGTTGAACGGGTTGATTCCATCCGCGCAAAGAATAATCCATAGATTCCGGCGGTCCGCGAAGAATCTGGGGAACTTCTGGACCAAAGCTCGGAGAGCAGGAGAATCTGCATTCGCAAGGCCGGGTCCAATGTCATTTCCCCATGGGTCCGGCAATTCGCCCTCAAATGTACCACATACCGAACCAACTATAATATCAAACTAATCGCCGATTGAGCTAGGATGACGAGAGATGGGTCCCACAGGTTTCCCTATACAGGGCGGGATAAGGGACCGATAGGGACGGGAAAGGTACTATGGGACACTCAACAGGGCTGAGCAATTTTACATGATTCGCACCATGTATCCCGGTGACTTTGTCTGGTTGTTCGTCAGGAAGCTTGGTCGCATCGAAGCTCCGCACCATCGCGGCATATTCTGGACAGAGGAAGATGTACTCCAGCAGTGATTCCAAAGGCCAGTATCTGAAAATAGATCTTGCTCGACCGTTCGTTCTCACCCCGTCGTGTTCTTTTCCCAACCGATACCTCGAAGTCTTACACTTTGGACATTTGTCGAGCTCGCTGTGTTCACCCTTGTACATGATGCAGCCCTTGATGCACACGTGCACCTCATTGTACGCTCCGTAGAAGGGTTTAAACCGCTTCAATGTCTCGGGGAACGTGCGAGGAAGGACTTGCCGTTCTTCGTTGTTAAGGAGCCTTCCCCGGACGATGTCGAGAATAGATGCAAAGATGGACTGAGTCCCGTTGTGCTCGACCTGCATCTCCAAAAGGTCAAGTAACAGTCCGTTGATCTTGGAAATGTCCTGCAGGGCGCCAACACTTCATCAGTCCATCCGCGCTTGGTACTAGAAGGATGCATGTGTAAAGTCATGGGGCAATATGGGTCCCCATCCGGTACCATATATGGGACCGGGCCGTTCACACAGGTCCCATATCGGTCCCATGTGGGAACCTTAACTTGCAAGCAGCACTCACTACTGTAACCGTACGAGGCGGTATGTACTGGTCCTAGACCGGTACCACGTCCCGTACCGATAGGCCCCCCACATGTTCCCAATGGGTACCACATCCTGAACACCGCACTCACCACATCGCCTTCGCCATCGGAATCATCCGCAGAGTCGTCGGTAAGCTCTTCGGCATCTTCATCCTCCTCGCCACCGCCTTCCCCGTCGCCGCTGTCGTCTCCGGATGACGATTCGCCATCATCATCACGTAGTTGTTTCCCAAACCCCAAGTCCTCGATGTGTTTCGCCAACGCTTCAAAGTTGGATATCACCTCGGCTTCCCGAGGGGTATGGTCACGATCCGCACCGCCCATCTCATCATCTCGGGGAGATGATCGCTCATTCTCTTCTTCGAACTCCTGTTGCGGAATGTATACACCATATTGTTTGACATGTCGGAGAATTTGACGGCGACCAAGTTCACGTGTCGTAAGCCCTCGGTGGTGGCATTGATTACACGGACAAATGCCATACTCTGAAACGTAGCGTCCAGGGCGGCTTCCTTGTATGCCTTGTGGAGTCGCCATCTATCGTCACATAGACAAGTGCCAAACCATTTTATCCAGCATGTTGCAGGTAGAACGCCTGCAAAAGGTCGTACACGCTGGGGTGAGTAAGTGTTTAAAGCGAGCAGTACTATACGGGGGCGGGGTCTCGGACCGATAGGAACCACTCTGTCAGTCCATAACCGGTCCCGAACCCCGGACCCGTAGGAACCATGCCTTGGACCCCACACGGACCCGTCGGTACCATGCCTTGGACTCCATACGGACCCGTCGGTACCATGCCTGGGACCCCACATGGACCCGTCGGTACCATGCCTTGGACCCCACACGGACCCCACACGGACCCGTTCGGAATCCACCGCAGCAAGACGCCGCAACCCTAATAAACCCTATGGTCCCATAGGTGGAACACAGCCCGCCCCTATGGGGTAAAGTAAAAAAACGACGGGTCTAGGGAACGAAACAGGGTCCATGTGGTCCAAAAATGTCTGACCATGCATGGACCTCGCATGGACTTGCCAAATAACCCGTTGAACCATTGTGGGACCGACGGCATGGACCCGTAATGAAGCCTATGGGACCGACGCACAGGTGTTTTTGCCTGTTTTTGCTTAAAAAAGTGCATTTTGGGGTTACGCGTTACACATGGACCTCACTTGGACCGACCAGTGTTAAAGGCTCGCTCTCACGCTGCCCCCATGAGGAATAGCGGGTCCCCGAGATTTTACAAAAAAAACCGACGGGTCTAGGGAACGAAACAGGGTCCATGTGGTGCAAAAATGTCTGACCATGCATGGACCTCGCATGGACTTGCGTCGGACCACACATGGACCGACGGCATGGACCGGTGATGAAGCCTATGGGACCGACGCACAGTTTCACATTTTTGGGGATTCGAGTCACATGGACCTCACGTGGACCTATCTAAAGAACGACGTCGGCGAGGCAAGCAGCGGTGTAAAGAATTCCTCGTTGAGAGATAGCGAAAATCGACCCAAAAATCGAAAAAAACAAAATTTGGGCACTAAAAGGGGCAGGTTGATTGCAATATATCCTGCCAAACAAAAAAGCAAAAATGTTTTTTCCCGTGAGATATCGGCATTTTTGTGCGTGCGATTTTTTCAAATCGAACTAAAGGGAAAAAATCGAAGAACAGGTGCTCTGTGGGAATGCTTTCCTGTTCCCAGCGAACGGTGCAATTGACGGACCAGATGAACCCCCCAGTCTTAATCGGACGGTCTCCATGAGTTACTGAAACTCAAAATGGCATGAAGGCGTGGGTGGGCACCCACAACGCCCCTTGTGCACTACCGGCGTCGTTGGCAATCGCGGCAATCGCCCATCGTGCCACATGCACGGGGAACTGCCAGCAGGACACAAGGGGAATCGTGGGTGCCCATGCCTCCAAGGGGATTCGAACCCCTCACCCTCACGTGAAACGTGTTCGGCTTACCAACATTTGACCACTCGGCCAAGCACCCACGGTGATGGAAATTCGCCGCACGGCAGCAATTTTATTCATAAAACCGCATGCCCTACCGAGAGCACTCTGAAACGAACTAGAAAAGAAAAAAAGAAATTGAGACCTGCAAATTTGAAATCGCAGCCCACCATGTACCGATACAGAGACAGTCCCATGCGAGTTGACTCGATCGCGTGGACCGACGTTGGACCTCGATGGAACCAATGCTGTCCACCTTGGTACAATGCCTCGCCTGGCGGCGCAGAAAGTCAAAGAACCGAACTTTGAATTCTTTGAAGACCTTCGTTCCTCGCACTACCGCCTCACAACCTCAGTCCTCACAGCCTCACGCACAACCTCCGTCCGTCCACGCAGCACAGACATCGATGGGACCTTCACGCAAGACACGCAGCAAAGACGAGAAGAAACTGTCTTCCCGGCAGACGACCCTCCCTCAGTCTGGAAACACCCAGCTGGGGGAGCTCGTGCGCCAGTTTGCAGCCCAGCAGCAAGAAATGCAGGGTCTCCGGCAGCAGCTGGTAGCAGGGCTTGCTGGTGCTGCTGCTGTGCCTGCGCAGCACCCGGCCGTCAAGGTGGAAGCGGGTGCTACAGGCAGCACGCCTGGCGATGCGGGGGCGGGGGGGTCTTCCACACGACAAAGGAAGCCCCCCAGCATCTCGTGAAGTCATTGCAGCGGTCGACAAATTTAGTTTGCGGAAATAATTTAAGAAGTGGAGTATGGGCCCCTGGATGCACCATCTCCACGCTGGAGGAAGAGAGCCTGGACGAAGCCGTTGAGGCGATCAAAACGGCGACGCCAGGCTTCTCGTACGAATGCGTGCGGGATTACATAAAAAACCGACTGACATATATGAAATGTCAGACCACCACCTTGGGGAGGTGGAAGCTAAAGACCACAAAAGAATGCCCGACGGGTTTTTTCCAGCGTTTTGACGGCCCGGCCCGCGGCGTCCGGGTGGCATCGGACGCCACCGGCGAGCTGCCCGGCAAGAAGACCACCGAGACGGTGCTGAATTACTTCGACGCCGGGCAGCCCACGGAGGGGCCCCTCTTTGAAGCCTTCTGGGCACTGGAGGGGGTGCAGTACGTCAAGCCCGCCGACGTGCAGCCCGCCAACTTGGGGAAGCCCGCCGCCGGGCTGGACAAGGATCAAGGGGAGAAGATCCCTGCCCCAGTCGCGCCCGAGAAGCAGGGCAAGGAGAAGAAGAGTTCGTTCGTGTGGCCACTGGTAAGCAAACATACCTGTTATGTTTTTTTACCCTGGACCCCTTTGTTTTGAGAGGGACGGTACAGGGGCCACGTTTAGCCCTCGTACCGAACCCACGCTGGACCGACCCACAGTGTGGTAGGGCCGCTCCAGCTGAACTGCAGTGTGTGAGTGTGGGTACGATGTCGCTGACTGCTATTGGTTTGGGGCTGGGTCGCAGGCGGATGACTCCACACTGGTGCTCGGGTCATTCGTCGCCGTGCACCGCATCCGCTCCAAATCCGTTACCCCCTTCCCCGAGGAGTTCGCCTCCTCACTCCTCGACTACGACAACGATCGGTTCGAGTTGTGTTACGGGGTGGTGGAGGGGGTCCCCGGGGGGAGCAGTGTGAATATTGCCAAGGGGGGCAAAATCCCCAAGGACGTCGTGGAGGTTTTGCTCAAGTTCGGAGTAAAACCTTCCCCCCCACGACGAGAACGACGAGGCCGGGGACCATCACGACCGCATCCTTGCGATGCACGAGTTATCCATCACGAAGTTGCTCGCTCTCCCCTCCAACTCAGAAAAAAAATAAACAAAACAGAACTCCAGCACGACGCCAAGTCGATAATGGAGGCAGGCATCCTGGTGTGGTGAGTAACCCTTCAGTTCACACGTTTTGCCCTCTGTAAACCTGGGCCCGTTTACCTCTGTAAACCTGGGTCCCGCACGGTCCGGTGTTCTGCCCGCACCCCGCCCCCGTATGTCCTGTATGGTCCCACGTGTCGCCCCAACCCCGCCCCAGTATACTCTGTGTACTGTATTGAGGTGTGGTGTGTCTACGTATGCAGGTTGCCAGTCAGTAACGTCAAGCTCAGCAAAAATGCCTCTAAGGTATTTGCTGGTATGAAGGTGCAGAGCGCCAAGGAAGCTTCCGAACGAAGTACTGCCAGCCACGCCGCCAAGGAGGCCCGCAAAAAGGCGGCAAAGGAGATGCTCGGCAAGGCCAAGAGGAAAGCGGATGGGGGCGACGAAGCCGAGAAAAAGAAGAGGAAAAAGGGCAAGGCAGCTGTAACGGAGGAGGCCGAGGAGGCCGAGCAGGCCGAGCAGGCCGAGCAGGCCGGGGAGGTGGTGGAGGACATGGAGGCGTCCGGGGATGGTGATGAGAATGGTGATGGGCCCTCGGATGGGAATGGAGAGGATACGCAAGACGAAGATGCGCAAGACGAGGAGGGGGCACAGGCAGGGGATGATAGTGGTGACGAAGAATAGCAATCATTTTGTGTAGAACTGCCGTACTGTTTTTGCCGTCCTGACCACTTCACTTGTAAATATTGTTTATAATTGCATTGTATACTAAAATAATCATATGGACCCGCTGAATAACCATATGGACCCACAAAATAATCGCATGGACCCGCTTGTTGATCACATGGACCCGTTTTACAATCGTATGGACCCGCTTAATACCCACACGAACCCGCCGAATAATCGTATGGACCCACAAAATGATCACATGGACCCGCTGAATAACCGTATGGGCCCACAAAATAATCGAATGGACCCGCTTGCAGAGCACATGGACCCGTTTTACAATCGCATGGACCCGCTTAATACCCACACGAACCCGCCGAATAATCGTATGGACCCACAAAATGATCACATGGACCCGCTGAATAACCGTATGGACCCACAAAATAATCGAATGGACCCGCTTGCAGAGCACATGGACCCGTTTTACAATCGCATGGACCCGCTTAATACCCACACGGACCCGCGAATAATCGTATGGACCCACAAAATAATCACACGGACCCTCTGAATAACCATATGGACCCACATAATAATCGCATGGACCCGCTTGCAGAGCACATGGACCCGTTTTACAATCGCATGGACCCGCTTAATACCCGCACGGACCCGCCGAATAATCGTATGGACCCACAAAATGATCACATGGACCCGCTGAATAACCGTATGGACCCACATCATAATCGAATGGACCCGCTTGCAGAGCACATGGACCCGTTTTACAATCGCATGGACCCGCTTAATACCCACATGGACCCGCCGAAGAATCATATGGACCAACAAAATAATCATATGGACCCGCTGAATAACCGTATGGACCCACAAAATAATCGTATGGACCCACAAAATAATCACATGGACCCGCTAAATAACCGTATGGACCCGCTTGCAGAGCACATGGACCCGTTTTACAAACGCATGGACCCGCTTAATACCCACATGGACCCGCCGAAGAATCGTATGGACCCACAAAATAATCACATGGACCCGCAGAATAATCGCATAGACCCACATACTAATCACATGGACCCGCTTAATGCCCACGTGGACCCGCCGGATAATCATACGGACCCGCTTAATACTCACACGGACCCGCTAGATTATCGCTTGGACCCGCCTAAATACCACATGGACCTGCCGAGTAATCATATGAACCCATCGAGCGAGCGCCCAAACGGGGGTGGGGGGGGGTCCATGCTGGGTCCATGTGATGCATTCCCTACGGGTCCATGCGAGGTCCATGCGTCGCATGGACCCGTAGGAATGTCTGACCATCGGACCCATGTGGCCCTCACCGGTCCATGTGGGGTCCATGTGATGATAACTGAGTGGTCCCCGCGAAGTCCATGTGATTGTACCTACCGGTCCATGCGGGGTCCATGTGGGGTCCATGCGTCGCATGGACCCGTAGGAATGTCTGACCATCGGACCCATGTGGCCCTCACCGGTCCATGTCGGGTCCACATGCTACGTACACACTAAGAGGTATCACATGGACCCCACATGGACCCGTAGGGAGGGTCCATGTGAGGTCCATGTGACTGGAAACCGTATGGACCCCACATGGACCTTCAGTGGACCCCATATGGACCCCTAGGGAGAAATGTCTGACCATTTGGGGCATGCGAGGTCCATTCCAAGTCCACGGGGGTCCACGTGAGGTCCATGCGGGGTCCATGTGATTTATGAATCACATGGACCCGTCCCTATTTGGTAGGGCCCGCCCCCGAGGAAGCACACCCTCCCGCGGAAGCGGTTGTTCCGGCCGAGTTCGAGGATCTTATGGCTCAAGCGGCCGCGGCGGTAGAGCCTTCTCAGGTTTCCTCCGAGCCCGCATCCGACTCCACCTTTCGCATCCCGCGGGTTTTCTCCGCGGTAGATACCGCTTTGGAAATGGAGGTCAAGTTTCAAGGTGCTCAAAAGATTCTTGTTGGAAATGGTCAGTTGCTAGTTTTGACGGGTGACATTGCGGCTTCCCATATCCGCCTCCACAAAATGAAAAGCCACATGGGGTTCCGAGGTGTTTTTGTGTTTCACCAATTTGACATGAACACTCTTATCCGCACCAATAGGAACCTGAAAAGATATGCTATGGACCAACCCTCCGTGTGAACTAGCTTCTATCTTGAATAGCATTTTATGGTGTATTAGCTTTTTGCTTTAGCAATAACAACTAGCATATTATTTTGTGTAACCTTCTTGCTTTAGCATTATTACCTAGCATGTTATCTTGTATTATATACCTGCAGTGTTCTCTAAGACATCGAAGTCCGATCGAAGTTTGATCATAGTTAACATATATCACTTGTTTAGAAACTCGTATATCTACACGCATATATATCTAGATACATATATTAATCTCGTGTGGTGCGGTGCGTGTGGGGAATTCTTATTATTTACGGCTCGTATATAGCCACAAGATATGGGTATCAGATTTTGGGTTTCACTTATGCTATCACAACAAACAATATATCTAAAGGGTCCGGCCACCGGCTGGGACGTTTTTTGTGATTGGTGCCAAGCCGCCTCCCGGCCGGATGCACCTTTCATTATGCGGGCACGCCTTGCGTATGTCGAGAATGTGACCTTTGGACTCAACGTGAATTCGCGGAAGAAAAAGATTCTGACCCAGTGGCGTGCCCGAGCGGTCGTGGATTGGGAAACGCTTGAAACCGCAGCTGAGACAGGTCAAGGTCCGTACGTTCCCCCGGCAAACCCTACTGGAGAGAAAGTGCCTATGCGTGACCGAGATATGGAGTTGGATGCGTTGATCGAGGAAATCCGTACACGCAACCTTCAAGTGTTGGAAGATGCCGAGGGCGCTGATGGGGATTCTCGGCTTGATGCGTTGAAAGCGGAGCGCAAGTTTGTGCAGGGCTCCGTCGACTTCTTTGAGCGGATTCACACCGAGACCATGCCGGCGACCGGCGATGACCGCGTGAACAATCCGTCCACCGATGTTCAGGGACCCACCCGCGTAGGCCATCCTGATTTGGTCTCATCCTACACCGAACAAGATGCTAATCGTGTAGCGGAAGTTATGGCACAAGAGCCGGACGCGTCCATCCCGGAACAACGAACTGTCGCTACGGACGAGACCGCTTCGCCTCATGATATTGGAGCAGGCGTCGATCCTCACATTCGAGTTTGTCCCGCCGACTTTCAATCCAAGACCGAGGCCAAGATTTTCGATCACCTCCTTGGGTGGCTTCGACTACAAACAGGCGACGGTCCATCTCGTCATCGAGCGGCACGCCCCTTTGTCATTCTTTCGGACGCGAAACGACCTCACCCTCGCGTGTCAACATTTCTTTCATCGGTATCCCGTCTTGGCGTTCCATCGGACAACATTGGATGCCTCCGCATGCCTTCCACCCCCTCCGATGAATCTGGGGCCTTTGCTCACGAGATGTGCCCTAACGTATATGACGCTTTGTTTGGCACCGGACCCATCCCAGCGGATCATGCCATCTTCAAATGTCGACTGCTTCTCGTTCCAAAGTGCGTATACGACGATGCCGCTCTCTTCGCCCGCTTACAACAGCTATGTGCGAGGAGGTTGGCGGTGGAAGGAATGCCTATGGAGGAGCGTGATACGTGGGGCGGATTGGCCATAATGGTGGTAGGCGACTTCGACGGAGCTTCGATTTTAATCACCACCGATCTAAACGCAGGTCAACGTGATGCGGTCACCCCCGTGTTGTCATGGTTATCCCTATGTCTGGCCGCCGAGGCGCAGAGCAAGCCTCCTCCACCTCCACCGATGACTTCCTTGTGGGACGGCGGACCGGGCACCGGCTAGAGTTACGTCGCCAAAGCCTTGTGCACCGCCGCGAATTTTTTATCCGGTCATGATGGCACCGTGGTTTGCTGCGCTCCGTCCGGGGTTGCGGCGGCTCTCATCCCAGGTGCGCGGACCATTCATAACTTGGGTGATATGAAGCCCACGGAAGCTTGCAGGGCGGTGCCTTTAAAGGCCATGAATCCGGGCACGAAGGCGGAGTACGCGGCGCGCCTTGGCCCCGGTACCGCCTACATATTACTTATCGACGAAATCTCCATGGTTGAGGCATGCTTGTATGGACATCTTCAAGATCGTTGTGCCGAAATCCGACGAGTCGGCGACCAGGCCAAACCTGAATTGGGGGGACTAGCGGTGGTGGCTGTGGGCGATTTTGGACAACTAGCCCCCGTGGGCAGGGTAGAAGTCTTCCAAATTTCTTTACGGCCCGTAAACTATATTTCCGCTGGCCCGCTTTCGGCCAAAACGGTCAAAGAAGAACAATGCCCGCCGCAGGCGCGAAATTTTGAAATTAAGTATGGGGGTTTGATAAAAAGTGGCATAAAATGCCTATATTTTTGGCCGAAGTTTGGCCGGCTCATATTTTTGTGCGGCCCGGGGGCGAAAGCCCCTTCGGCCCGGTTTCGGCCCGGAGCGAGCTTCTGCGGCCCCGGGCCGGCCCGCCACGGTAAGACTTCTACCCTGCCCGTGGGAAAATCGTTGTACAAACAAGCTTTAAACGTCTTTTCCGGCCAACGATCATTTGATGTGGCTGAGACAGCTGGTCGTCTATTCCAAGCTATCCGGCGCTATCCATTAACCGAACAGGTATTTCCGATCACTTTAATACCTCCTGGAAATCTTATTTATTTTCAATACCGAATCCTTCCGCGGTTTTTGCATGCGACCGCGAACATTATTGGTGTGTTGATGTTCGTACGCAGGTTCGAGCAGCTAGTGACCCGGATCACGTCCGCTTCATTGAACGATGCCGTTCGGAGGAACGACCCATTACGCAGTCCGATTTGGACCGGCTGAAGGTGCTCACGGCTTCGGATGTACAAATGGACCGCGATTGGCTCTTCGCGACGGTGGCCGTGACTGGCAATCGGCAACGACAAGCTATCAATGATGTGCGTGCACGGCATTTTGCGCGGCTCAGTGGACAACCGATAATTCGTTGGAAGCGACCTATTGCAACCACACTTTTGGACTCCCGACATGAAGACGTGATCCGGTCGGAATTTCCCGAATTGACAGGCACTTTCGTTGCCGGTGCGCCTGGAATTATTCTAAACAACGACCTAAATCCTTCGCGTGGTTTAGCGAACGGCACGCCCGCCAAATTCCACAGCCTGATTCTCCGAGATGAAAGCAGGTCCACCGATGCGGCGAAAATCAACAATGCGAATCCTGGCGAGGAGGTGTGGATCGAGCCGCCTTACGCGGTCAATGTTCTCATTGAGCATCTGGATTCCACAAACTGGTCCGATCGAGCGACATTAGCTCCCGAGCTTCGAGACTCGGCGAGCCAGGGAAATATGCGTGAGCATGTCACTCGTCCGCGCAGTATCGTACTTCCAGTTAAGATCTGCAAGCGTCTCGAGGAACTCCCCGTGAATCGCGCCTCCCGCAAAAGTAAGATATATTATCGAACTCATGGGCTTGATCTTGCGTTCGCCTTGACCTTTCACAAATTCCAAGGCCAAACCGTGGAGAAAATTATATTAGATCTAAGCCAAACGCCGAAGAATGTCTTCAACCTATGCTTTCAAGCATTTTATGTCGGGATGACGCGTGTGAAGAAGTCCAGCTGCATTCGTATATTACCCGGGCCCGATGGGCAAAGGCCAAAGCTATCTCATTTGCTGAATCTTAAGCCGGATCCGGAGCTCCAAAGATGGTTAGATGCATTTGATCGGCGGACTCGTGAATGGAAACAACCGCCGCCCGTGAAACTGATGCCCCGTCGCAAATCCGCTAAAAAGGCACAACCCAACAGTAGAGGCAATGGAGCCGGTGCCGCGGGCGATACGGTCACTCAAGAACGACAAGGGCGTGGCGGCCGTGGGAAAGGGAAAAGTGGTGCTCGTGCCGCGGGCGATACGGTCACTCAAGAACGACAAGGGCGTGGCGGCCGTGGGAAAGGGAAAAGTGGTGCTCGCGCGACGAAGGGTAGCCAAGGTGGTAGGGGTGAAATCTCCGCATCGGTGCAACCGGTGGCATCGAGCTTTGAACACTTTCTCAAGAACCCTCGTAATTTTATTTAGTGTATGCTTTTCGTGATTGAGATGACCTTGCCTCATTTTCGTGTGCAAAGTGTTGTTATTCATTACGCAATGTACGACTCTTGAAAATATGTGCTAGGGATTCGTACCACGCCGTGCTAGACGACTACCGATAATATGTGATAACAATTCACCGCATCCCGCAGTATACGGCTCTCGAAAAAATGCGTTAGGAAATCGTGGCACGCCGTGCTGGACGACTCCCGAAAATATGTGATAACAATTCACCGCATACCGCAACATATGACTCTCGAAAATATCTGCTATGAATTCATGGCACGCCGTGCAAGACGCCTCCCGAAATTATGTGATATCGAATCACCGCATTCCGCGATATACGACTCTCTAACATATGTGATAGAAATTCATGGCACGCCGTGATACGAGACCACTACCGAAAGTAGGTGCATATGTAGGATATGTATGAACAAAAAAGCGAAAGTAACCAGTTTGTGTGTGGGGCGCCCCGCCACGGGGCGCAGTATTTTCAAAAAGGTTTGAACCCCATGGGGGCGGTTGTGGGGGGTGAGCCCGTGGGCGCAGCGGTTTAAAAGAAAAAGGTCTGTTGTAACGGGGGGTGTGGGTGGGGCGGAGCCCTAATCGGGCGCAGTCCAAAAAAGGTGGGAGTTGAGCTGGGGGTGTGGGGGCGAGCCCCCCATCAAGGCGCGCTTAAAAAACTTTTCCGTATTGATACAGAAGAGGAGACGGGAGGGTCCAACGCAACGCGCCTTCATTGTTCCTAAGTACGGCAAAAAACAAAAAAAGACCTGTCGTTTTCGATTATACTAAACGCCACTCGTTTTTCTGATTGGAGGTTGCCCTCTGTATCTACAATCCCTCGGTTCATCTGAATACTCGGGGAAAATTGAAAATCATTTCAGGAGTCTCGTCTGTAACGTCATTCGAGTGAATTATCAACTGCAAGGTGTCTGCTGGACGGTCGGTTTCAAGCGTTCGAATAATGCTCCACCTAGAGCCGAGATAGTCGTGGCAGACGTAATTATCTCTCAGTTGTTGAAATGCTTCTGCAGTCGCCATACTAAAATGAGAGAAATTGGTTGTAAACTGTGAAAGGGGTGTGTGACGAGGACAGTGAAATACATATATATATAAGGCAGAATATATATATATATCAGGGTGCTCAAAAAGGAGTCAGAAACAAGCAGTGTACTGTCGGAATAAGCTGAGATAGATAAAATATTACATGTTTTTATCTGTGCAGTGAGACAGTCGGCTGCCAGGGAGATGACATGAGATGACAAAATGGCAGGGTCACTCAGGGCAATGGGTGAGCAAAGGATCTGGACTCCTCCCATACAGTGGGGGGAAAGTCACAGTACCCGTGACACCACCTCACCCAGAAGGTGTGAGTGGGATGCCAGATGAATGCAAGCCCTAAACTAGCCCAAGGTTACTTCAAATTGTTATTAGGACCTAAGGAGCCTTTTTCAGCTCAACTAGAGGCACATCCGTGCGTGCATGGGGCGTTGCCCCAACATTCTAAGCACCACAGACCAAAAAAGGCTGCAAACATTCTCAATTAGGACTCAGCCGCGCGTTCAGGTGCCAGCGCAGGCTCCCGGAAGGCGGGGTACATGGAGTCGTCGGGCTCATCCAGCGCAAACTGCTCGGCATCCTGCGACACGGCGGCCGGCAGCAACGGCATGGAGGGCAACATCGCCGTCGATTGGCGGCCCAACCCAAGACGCCTGCTGGTCAACTCGGAATGTCATGAAGTTGGCGACGCTTTTCGGAGGCGGCTCCGTAGGCACCACAGATCCCGGTGCAGGTGCCTGTGCGGCGTCTGGCTCTCCGAACACGGCAGCGGTAGCCGACGCGGCGGCAGCAGGCGGCGGGCGCGAGCCCGCGGGCTTGGCGGTAGGGGGCGCGCGCCCCTGAGCAAATGCCTCACGGCATGTGCACGGGCACGCCCCTTTAGTGTCGGGGTGTGTGTCCGTCAGATTCCAAATGCGAAAACAGACCAAGCAGGGGTAACCAGTGCCCGTCCACCTCTTGGTGAGCGCGCCAGGCTGCGCGGTCCACTCACCAACGGGCTTGATGTCGGAGTTCTTGGCGGACAGCGAATTGAAGGTGGGCTTCTTGACTCTGTACTCGGCGGGCTGAGAGTCAGTCGAGCGGGTGGCGAGGGGGTGCTCCTCCCTCCATACCGTACGGACACGGAGGCAGAGGGCGGAGAAAGAGTAGACCTTGCCACCACGGAGCTCTCGGATGATGTTGATGTACAGCGGGGTCACGAAAGGCGATAGCTTCGCAGAGTTGGCCAGGACGTGCCACAGGTCTTTCACCCTCTTAGCCTCGCTGTAGTCGGGGTTCAGATGAGCGTGCTTGTCGCCCAGCTTGCGAATGACGGTAAGCTGCGGGGCGGGGTCGGAGTCCTCGTCGACCACGGATGCCCGCAGCTTTGACCAATACCTGTCTGTGTCAGGGTCAGGCACCCCCTCCACCTCGTACCGTAGCCGCTGGAGGACGTACCGGCCGTCAGCGGGATGGGAGCGCGCGGCTTCGTGGTACAGCGCCAGTGCTGTGCCACGAAGCACCACAGGCAAAAGGGTAAAGAGGATCTCGTTCAGGCTGATGTGGTAGAACTCGTGATCGTTCTCCAGGTCGAGGAGCTTCGAGAACTCAGCGTAGGAGATGGGAAAGAGGACATGTCCCAACCCAGCGAGGAGGACGGTGAAGTCGGACTCGGCCTCCTCGTTGTCCAGGGCGAGGCCGGCTTTCGGGTTAAAGCCGCCGGATTTCAGCACAGTCACGAGGTCAGCGGAATAGGCGAAAGCGTAAAAGAGGTTCTCCGCGAACTCCTCCTCGCGTCCCAGCTCAACAGGAGTCGAAACAAGGACGGACGGGTCGTTGAAAAACTCGAATGGGGAGGGAGCAGGCCGCAACGATGTAGGGGTTGAACGCTGCGAGGCCATTGTGGCAATTCTCCGCGGCTCTGGCGTGCCTGGCGTTGGAGAGCGCCCAGCGCCTGGGGTCGGCGAAGGCGAGCTGGCACCAGCCTTACGGGCTGTGCGAAGGGCTTCAGCAAGGGATTTCTGGCGGAGCTGAGACATGGGTAAAAACAAAATAACCCAGGGCAGGCGAAAAGCTGACCGCGAATGGGAGGCGCAACAAATAATGCGCAAACGGTCTGGGAGCCGATCAGGGTGTCGAACTGGGCGCCGAAAGAAGAGCGTAAGCAAAATACAAGCGGAGCTCCGGGTACGTGCTGGGCGACGTGAAGATGAACTGGGAACCGTTAGGAAGTAGAATCGAACTGGGAGCCGAAGCGAGCGAAAGCCGAGCGAGGAAACACCACAAGTGGTGGAACCGTAACCTGACGAGGACAGTGATATATATATATATGTATAAGGCAGAATATAGATATATATCAGGGTGCTCAAAAAGGAGTCAGAAACAAGCAGTGTACTGTCGGAATAAGCTGAGATAGATAAAATATTACATGCTTTTATCTGTGCAGTGAGACAGTCGGCTGCCAGGGAGATGACAGATGACAAAATGGCAGGGTCACTCAGGGCAAGGGGTGAGCAAAGGATATGGACTCCTCCCATACAGTGGGGGGAAAGTCACAGTACCCGTGAGTGTGTGTGAAGAAACTTTGAAAAAGTGATGCAACTTTAGCAAAATATTGCAAGTCATTTCTGTCGGCTAAAAATGGCATTTCAATTTTCGATGTGAGATTTTTTGGTCAAAAATGACATTTGCTGGCGCTTCCTGATTCGGTATGTTCAGATCAAAGATACGATTTTAGGATAACATGGCGTAATTTGCGCTAAAATCGAGAATCGATCATCGATCCAAGAAGATAGAAGTTCTCTGTTGACTCGTCAATCCATGTCATTTTCAGAACGTAGAAAACGGCTTCATAAGCTAATGACGGCTAATTTGGACGAAAATATGTTTGATATTCCTTTTGACGAGGGTTGCGAGATTATCTGCAAACCGTGCCCGCAATTCGTTATTGAAGATTCTATGGAGTTAGAGGTTGACTTCTTTGATCAGGAGCCAATTCAAAGCATAGCCCTGAGCGCAAATACGCAAATGGTCCTTTGGAACGCGCCTTTGACGTCTAGATCGGAAGTTAGCTCTAATTCGTCACGCGTTTCCGGGACACGCGCTTTGCGCGAAATTGACTTAAATGCGACAAAAAGCAGACTTGATACAGAATTTTCAGAGACATGTTTAGACTTGCTTGATGGAGACACCCTTCGATGTTTGAACGGTGAAGTAAACACGCAGATTGCTGTGCGCAAACCGTACGAATCCGACATACGCAAGAAGAAACATGAAGGCGTAATTAGTATCAAGCAGCGATGTTTGCAGGCTGACAGTATATCAATGGCAGAAACCATTAAGTGCAATTGCAAGTCGCACTGCTGTCTATCTTTCTCATCGTCAGATAATAAGGGTTTTCGCGAAAACATTTTCAGCATGTCGCAAAAAGATAGTAAGGAATACTTCGTGAAGGACTTGCTAAAAAACAGCTTTCGATCTAAAGATTAATTCGACTTCAAATACTTTTTGGCCAAGAAGCAGGTATGTTTATTTGAACTCGTTCATTAGCTAATGAACGGCCTCTGGCCAAAGCGCGACTCACACATAGACACTTTGGCTGCGGGAACCGTTCATTAGCTAATGAACGGCCTCTGGCCAAAGCGCGACTCACACATAGACACTTTGGCTGCGGGAACCGTTCATTAGCTAATGAACGGTCTCTGGCCAAAGCGCGACTCACACATAGACACTTTGGCTGCGGGAACCGTTCATTAGCTAATGAACGGCCTCTGGCCAAAGCGCGACTCACACATAGACACTTTGGCTACGGGAACCGTTCATTAGCTAATGAACGGCCTCTGGCCAAATAAAGCGCGACTCACACATAGACACTTTGGCTGCGGGAACCGTTCATGAGCTAATGAACGGCCTCTGGCCAAAGCGCGACTCACACATATACACTTTGGCTGCGGGAGCCGTTCATTAGCTAATGAACGGCCTCTGGCCAAAGTGCGACTCACACATAGACACTTTGGCTGCGGGAACCGTTCATGGCTACTACCCAAATTCAAACTCCTACCATAAGGACCTACGTGCAAATGTGTTTTCCTCGCATAAACATCACTTAATTGGTTCAACGTGCGATCACCCATCCTATTTATGAGTCAAATGAATATTTCAAGTTGTGGTTGCATGCACAGGGTGACCTTAGGTTTGGAGTACTTAAATTGCGCACGCTTTGGTGGTGGTTTTTTTTTTTTCAAATTTCAGCAAAAAAAGCTAGCGGTCCTACCATAAGGACCTACATTTAAGCCCGGCTATCCGCTTCACAATAGGTCCTACGAAAATTTCGAGACCTGTGCCGTCAAGTTCTCGAGCTGCTCTTTCCGTTGTGTCTTGTTAAAAATTCCATCCGAGTTCATCTTGGCCCTCAAAATAGTGGTTGAAGCAGCATTGGCTGTCAAAGCTGGAAAAGACACTAAATCGCCCAAAATAATAATGCCCTTCGTCCGGATCAACGATGAATACACGCCAAAATATCGCACATTCTGCCTATGTAGATGGCTCGAAAATTCAATTGTTGTGTCTATATGGCGACAATAGCGAGGTAATAGTGTGTAAGCGGCATGTGCGCATTCAATATAGCATCCCCGACTTCAGACCAAAGCCAAAATTGGCCCTTAAATTTTATGACATTTGACTAAAAATGATGGGACAGGTTGATTGGGGTGCAGCTAAATGTCCGCTATGAGGTTATCGACTTGTGCTCTATTCTAAACACGATTGTATATAATACTATGGTGCTACTGGATCATTGGACGCATGCTCAGCCTCCATAGTCTGTCGGCGAAAAATTATGAAAGATGTGCTATTATTTTAAGAGATTTTTGGCTTTAGAAAAGTTCTCGACGATTTTTTTTACGCTACCCGTGCCTAATACGGGTAGTGTAGCATCCCGCTTGGGTTAAAACTCGGCAAGTGGGAAAGAGGGGACTGAGTTCAAGTCCTAAATATGCCATCAACCGGAGGGTAGCCATTCACGATACCAATAGGGCACCTCAATAAATTATTGAAAAAGTGGTCCTTATGGTAGGACCTAGAGCGTTCTAGGTCCTACCATAAGGACCATCGGGCAGTAGCCATTCATTAGCTAATGAACGGCCTCTTGGCAAAGCGCGACTCACACATAGACCCTTTGGCTGCGGGAACCGTTCATTAGCTAATGAACGGCCTCTGGCCAAAGCGCGACTCACACATCGATAGACACTTTGGCTGCGGGAACCGTTCATTAGCTAATGAACGGCCTCTGGCCAAAGCGCGACTCACACATAGACACTTTGGCTGCGGGAACCGTTCATTAGCTAATGAACGGCCTCTGGCCAAAGCGAAATTTTTCTTGGACCTTGTGATAGATTGTGTAATATTGTTCATCACAGGGATGTGGAATATTGTATGATAAATTTCTAAATTTACGATGTGTACATATTCGCGACATTGGTCGAGTTGGTACGGCGCTAGGCTATGAACCTCGCACTCGTGGGTTCGATTCCCACTAAGGGTGTAGGTTGCGCAGATTTAAGGCGTGGTAGAGAGTGCTGACGAGCACGCGACGGCCGTCCCGCCTGCAGACGTGCAGTGTTGGGGGTGTCTCCCAAGCGTCTTAAATTGGCCCGACCTACAGAAAATACTCAGTAATAAGAAAACCCGCCAATAAGAAAGTAGCCAGCTTTGTTGGGGGTACTGATTTGATGAAAATTGCTGGCTGGTTTTTTTTTGAGCTATGAAATATGAGGGTGATAAGAAATATGGGCGCTGGCGCCGTATTTCTTATTGGTGCGCCGCAGGCGGAATTTTTTAAAACATATCGCATTTTCATGGGTTTATCACTGAAATTTTAAGAAAATTGCTGGCTGATTGAAACAAAATGCCCCACTATTCTTAGCGATTTTCATAGACGGCGCCGGCGGGGGGGTACCGTTGGTGAAAATTGCTGGCTGGCCCCAAATCTCCGGTTTTCTTAACACTGGGTATTTACCCTTACGCGTTTTCTGGATAATGTGTTAATAATTTTTGAGTGACGGTGTTTTTTCTTTTTTTTGTAACAGGTGTGCTTTAAGTTCTACTATATGGCTTACGGCATCAACTACGGATATCTTCACGACTGTCGGACACGCGTGCTCGAGGGCCGACACACGTTTGTTCATGGATTGACGTACGAGGAGGACAACCACAAGATTTCCCTGAAACGCGAGTCGGTCGTCGCATGGATCAAGAAATACGCCGGCGAATACGGACAACCCCAACCTGACAAAGCCGAGATTCACCTTTCGGATGGTTTGACCATCAAAGAGCTGTGGGACGAGTACATCGAGGGCTTGCGTGAGAATGAGGAGAGCAAAAAGATCTCTCTCAGTTACTTCTACAAAGTGTTTGACGAAGATTGCAGCTCTTGGCTCAAGATTCCATCGGTGAACCGATTTTCTCAGTGCGATGTTTGCGCGTCCTTCAAGTTATTGAAGGAAGGCTTAACCAAATCTCAAAAAGGTGAATATTCTTGAATAGCTTTGTGATGTGTTTATATGCTTATGTAATTTGTTCACTGACCCGAATTTGTGTACCTTGTACAGCGCAATACAACGGGCCTCTCAACAAACATCTGGCAATCGCACGAGCGGAGCGCCAGAAGTTCTACAAACATGGTCGTAAAGCGAATATGACCAAGAGCATTGCCATGAACAAAACTTGGCATACGTATGCCTCGGTGATCATCGACGGCATGACGCAGTGGACCACCCGACTGCCACACTTTCGACGTGTCCCTAAACATCTGGACTCTAAGGACTTCCTTGACGTGCACAACATGGGGAGCATGATCGAGAACGTGGGCCGCTTCATGGATTTCAACTACGCCAACTTCAAGGACGATGCGAACTTCCTTGTCAACGTTTTGCACCGGGATATCCTCCGCATTCAAGAGCATCGACGCAACGGGGACGGGGAAAATTCATACCCGATGCCGGAAGTATTGTATGTACAGCTTGACAATGCGAGCACCAACAAGAGCAAGTTGATGTTGGCATACGCAGCTTGGCTGGTTCACACGGACGTCTTTCGCAAGGTGAAACCCAACTTTCTGTTGGTGGGACATACGCACGAGAACATTGACCAGATGTTTTCACGCTTCTCCGTGCGTCTACGACGCAAGCAAGCTTGGACGCTCGACGAGATGATAGAGGTCGCACAAGAATGCTTTACGGATGGTGTAACGCGCGAGCACACCGAGAAGATATTCGACTTCAGCTCTTGGTTTGATGGTCACGTCTTCGATTGCCACAATATTTTAGCACATACAGCAGGCTTTCAAGTTCAAGAAGGACGAGCACGGCGAAGTGGGCATGCAGTACAAACAGTATTCCATTTCACCCAAATGGTTACCCGAGACTCCATTGGCAAAGCTTGCTTCTACACCCCCTGTCGCGGGGCCTGGATACATCAAGCCGATTCCTTTTACCGAAGAAGGCATCGAAAAGCTTGAGCATACCTTACAGGCGTTGAAGGACATTTTGGGCACAAAGCTCACGGACGTGCACGAAAAGTTTTGGCGCGAGGATGTCATCGAGAAACAGCGCCACCTAACTGCTGGTGGAGAATGTCAAGCGCCCGCGATACCCTTCCAGCATCCCGAGAAAATCGCCATCGAGCGCAATGCCACCTTGGTTCGACTGATAGAGGCGCCCGCGTTGGCGATAGAAGCTGCCGGGGCTGCCGCCGTCCCCGCTATACCGGTGCGCATCCAACGCCGAATTGATCGAGCGCCGATTGAAGTGTAGAACGGTAAACGGAAACACCAAGGTCGAGCCCAAAAGCAAGCAGAGCAGTACGTGGACAACGCCCAGTGGGAGGTCACCTACGGCCAGATGACAGTCGGCAGCTTTGCAGTGGCTCTCGCGGTGGAATCTGAAAACGACAAGTTCGCTTTCCGCGTACAACTGAGGCGAAGCGAATGGTCGGATCCGTTGTACTTGGTGAAGGTGGAGGCGCGCTATCCGTCAACTCAACAGCTGCTATATCGCTATTTCCAACCCAAAAAGCACACCGACACCAAGAAGAAGCACCTCGGCAAGCAGCTTGCGAGTCACCCAGGAGCTTTCGCAGCGCCACCGGGGCGCCGACCGTCTACCGAGACTTTCGATAAGAATGAAATAGTGCTGGCATGGAATGTGGATGCGAAAGACCCCGAACGGAGTATACCGAACGAGCAATACGCGCAGATAGTCGTCGCTTTGCTTGCACAATAATCCAAACGCACGCGCAAGGACCTAGGTGACTTGAATGAATCGGATGATTCCGATGAAGACGAAGCTTTTGATAATTGCGTAGCGATAGCGGTAGCACCTGAAGTGGACGCGTAAAGCAAGACTGAAAAAAAACATGTAAATAATATGTGCATAACGTGTATATAGATTCCGAGTCAAAAGTTCTTTGTGGTTTCACTCCTCCTAGATTTCGAAAAAGTGCACTTGACCTCAATTTTGCACCATAAAAACCATTAAATCTAATGCACAACCTGCACTTGCATGTTCTTGACTGTTAAAATGCGGCTTTTTAATCCTATCATGAGGTAAATAAGGCAATATCATTTTCACATGAGAATGTCATTTTCATCGAATAGTGTGTTAGGTTGGCGCTAGAAGGAGGACAACCGTTGTCGGAAATGTCGGTACTAGAGAAATGTCGGATAGAATCGCAGGGCGTAAAGCGATCTTGTCAACGAAACGACGAGGTAAAAATAAGCGTGTAAGGGTCCCATAACCTGATGGAGGACCTGAAATGTGTATGTAATATATATCCAGGTTGGACTCCAAAAACAGTCGGACACTCGCAGATACACACGAACGAGACTAAGATGCGATTATGAAATAACTTAGGTGTTTTTTATATCGGAGAGAACTGCAAGAAGGTGACTGCTGACGTGGCACCTCAAGGCGAGGGATGATAGAAGAGGATCCAATACCCCCTCCCCAGTGTGGGGGTGAAATTGGTATCCCCATGACTCGACTAAAATGTCTTATAGGCGGAAAACGTCGCATGCTGCGACAAAAAAGAAAAAAGGTTCTTCTTCTGTCGCAAAATTTAATGGAAATTTGAATAATTTTATCGGGGATTTATGAAACACACAAAAACAAACCACTCTAAAACAAGGCTGGCGAATCAGTTTCATAATCGAAATTCAGAGTTCATATCGTAATTCAGTTCAGTTCTGTTCAAATCGCAATCCAGGCCAATTCAGACAAACATGCAATTTAACCATGTTTGAGGCTTTGCATAATAATGCTAAGTATATACATGGTACGCACCATAAGCGAAATCTATCGATTTCGTTGAGGTTATAACACCAGGCATGATGAAAACTACCCAACCATTTCAGGCTATTATATGAACCTGCGATAAGGGTGTATTGTATGTTAGGGTTTATGGTTTTTAGGGTTTGTGTAATGAGGGTTTAAGGTTGAGCTGATGTGCTAATATTTTAGGTTTTATAGCCATTTATATCGAGTTCTTTCGGCCAAGCAACCGTGCCCCTAAACGGCGTACAGTCATTGTTTGTGTATGCTATATCGAAATAATCACCAAAATGATGCAAGAGACTAGTTTCATTAATAGTGTTGTTGGGAAGGGGCCAGGGGCAAAGCCTAGATGGAATGATATGTTTCCTCTCGCTCGGCAAAGCCGCGTACGTGCACGAGATGCCACCTTATATATCACTCAGAGTCAGATGAGCGAAGCGAAGAAAAAAATCGAGAAAACGAAATTTAGAACCGATAAAACGCGACGCGGCGTCTCATGAAACGAAAACGAATCGTCAACGTTGAACTTGTCGCGAGTCTGGATAGTGTAATCACAAATGAATCGTCGTCGTCAATCTGGCATATGGCATGTCTGCATGATGACTTACATGACCTACAGGCTTGATGACGGCCTATATATTACTATAGATGACGGAGATTGACAATTATAGGGTTTTACCCAAAAGTTTCTAAGGCACGTATAGTATATATTTCGGGGACATTAAAAAAAAACCCCAAATTTTCGGTATCCCTTTATACACACACTGAACGGCATGAGATCGGCCAACAAAAGCCAGCCCATCATCATCCCAGTGGATGTGATAAGCAAATCAAGAGCAGGGCGGGGCCGTGACAAGATACCACAAACGCATACATATTCCCAACCCAAATGCAAAGCAGCATGGAAAGATGATACGATGTGACAGATCGTCGCCAAACAATTGTTGGTCTCTGGGTTACGGAGTAAGCGGACCCTGCTGGCATGCCCCCCAGTGGCTCCCGGTCGATGGATGGGACCTGTTGGTCCATGGTTATGTCATGAATGCAGTCACACCACACAGCATGGACACCCCATGTAAAAAAAAAGGAAACATGCGGGCACCTAAGTGCTCCCCACAAAATTCAAGGGAAAACACAGAAGGTGTACATCACCACCTTCTTGCTCTCCTGGCAGCACGACAGACGAATCTACCGAGCTCTCCAAGAGGCAGTGCCCGCCAGAATGGCACCACAGGGATAACCGCCTCCCAAAACCCACTTCCACCCGGCGGCCGTCCCCGTTCACAGCGATCCGCCAGTACTCATATCAAGGTCAAAGAACACAAGTCCCTCGGCATGTGTAATAACCATGAGCACTGTACACGGACCCGAGAGGGAGCTAGCGTCAGACGAATCCAAGACACTCCCAAAAAGCGAGCCGTAGACGAATCCCCGACGCACTCAAAGAGGCAGTACCCGTCAGAAGGGCACCACAGGGACAGCCACATCCCACCATCCAAATCATTCCAGTGGCCGTCCCCGTTACCAACGAGATGCCAGTACCCCATAAAGTGGGTGTCGATCACCAGTCCCCCGGCAGGTGAAAACGCCCCAAGGCACTGGACATAAATAGAGCCAGCCGAAGACGAATCCCCGACGCCCTCAAAGAGGCAGCACCCGCCAGAAGGGTACCACAGGGACAGCCACATTCCATCATCCAAATCCTTTATACACACACACACACACACACTGCCATACATCGGGACTCCACATCGGAACTGTATCGAAACATCTTGCAGCATTTTGACATCTGAGCTGAAATGTATAGAAGGGTACGTAGGAATATGCGTTGGAGGTGAAACAATTAAGATAGCCAGACGCCACTTTCAGATCATGCCTATCCCCCCTGATGCCCTATCGATCCAAAAACACGCACCCCACCGACATTATCGGTCCCCATACTTTGGTCAGATTGGTCTCGATGCATAGTACCGGTGCAACGGAAGAGACTGAGCGCATTCAAAGAGTATGGCAAACCTATGCTAGGATGGGGACTACTGTGATCTCCCTGCCACCCAGATATAACGCCGGCACGCTAAAAAGCATTCATCCAGTAATAATTGGATGCCCGGTAGACCTTTTGCATCAATATTCAATGCAGTGCAAGTCATATACGATTGAGCAAGAGATGACGGCATAAGCTTTCAGGACAGCAGCGGATGCACATTACAGATAGGTCGCTGTCTCATGTGAAAGTTCTCCAAAATGTGCACATATACATCAATCAATGTATTCGGCAAGCACGTTAGGCCTCTGCACCATCGGAGCCTCCTAGACAGGTTTCACCAACTCAATAAATACATGGGGATATGGGTCACCCTTGTCCTCTTGTGCCAAGTCATCCTCAGGGATTGAACGTCCTTGTCGACCCTTCAACAGCTCAACTCGTATTACATAGGGCATGGTGGCGGATGCCACCTGGAACCTCAAATGAAGTACTGACTGCCCTTGCAGCACTTGGTGACATCTCTCACTGTAAAAGTTTTCTCTTTTCGCTTGGATGCCACACGTGTCCCGGAAAAGGCTCTCCACGCCCTAAAAGTTCTGCGAGTCCCTGGCAATCTGCCCTCAACTGAAACTGTAGCCAGCCAGATTGAGACTTGCAGCTTTTCTCGCATGTTTTGAGCCCTCCGGTATTTGCAAGACTTGCTCTTTGCACGGCTTATCACAGACCAATAGGAAGCCTCAGGTGAGCTTCACGATGACCACGGACACGTTATCTGTGGTTTTCCTCCGCTTGATGGCGTCATCGATGATTGCTTCTGCGGCAGCTTGTGCACCATTCTTGACACCTTTTTTGGCAGAGTTCGCCAGGTGGCGTCGAACATATTGGACCGCTTGTGCGCTGGCAAAAGGGATACAAGACCCAAGCCATGAGAAAAATTATAGCGACTAGATACACGGGGACACATATTTTTCAAGGGACAGGCAAAGCTTTGGAGGGGAGAGCCACCAATTTCTCCGGGAAATAGAGAAACCATCCACAGAGAAACCAGTGGCAAAATGGGTCTCTGGTACGAAGCTCCGACTGCGCCACCTTATCAAGCCAGGTCGCGAAGCAAGCCAAGTAGCGAGGCCAAGCCAGGAAGCAGGAAGGGTTCCGGGGAGAAGCGCCTCCCACCTGGAGAAAACCTCCCATAGACCGTCCGAAGCCATGATCACAAATTCATCCTGCTCGGTTGTGGCTACATCCATCACGTCCGGCATCGGCACCACCGGGGCGCTTGTTATGTTTTGCTTCTGCTCACACACAATGCCCAAAGCCGGGGTGAATGATACCTTACGTGTAAACTACACATGACCGGTGACCACTGACAAGTACCCGGTCCACGGTTACCGCAAGTGCTTTAAATGCCCCGGTCCACACCCTGTCAAGGCCTCCACTCCACGCAGGGAGTCGTACTTTAAATGCCCCGGTCCACACCCTGTCAAGGCCTCCACTCCACGAAGGGAGTAGTATGGACTTCACACCACTGCTTGGCCTCTTCTCATCCTCACTACGACATATCGTCTTAGCTGGCGAACAGCATACTGTGTTCAAGGGCGCAAGTCCACCTATGTCTCCGTGATGGTAGGTTAAAGTGCAAGCCATTTGCGGCTTCTCCGACACCCTCTGTGATCAGGACGCTTCAGTCTCCGCATGCAGAGCAAACCGTGATCGGGCATGCTGAATAATAAACCTGCCGCGAGGGCGGTTGCGGGTAGGACGAGCGGATGCAGTGCTTCCATCTCTGGTCACTGAGAGGGGGCGCCTATGACTGCCCGTACCTTGGCGAATTCCTTAGTCCACACACCATCCAGTACCCCGTCTACCAGCAATTGCTCAATATTTCTCTGCAGCCATCCTTGACCCCCGTAAGCGCAAACAATCAAGCGAGTGCCCGCGTTCGTGTGATGCATACTCCATGGGAGCACGCTGCAGACGTGTGGAGGCCGAGTTTGCACACACACTGCCCTCGGCTTGGGGAGCCTTGGTCTTGAACAAGAGCGCGCGCAGGTGGTGCAGGACCAGCAAGGACGCGACAGGGATGACGCGACAGCAGCCTAACAAAACTGAGACTGAGAGCAAGGCAGCCCATAAGGACCAAGCAGAGAGTGAGAGCACGGCGTAGCAGCTGGAAAGTGTAAGACTGAAAAGAAAGTGTGCCGAAGCTAAATGCCCGAGATCGAGAGGATCTCACGGCGCCCAAAAACAAGCAACAAAAGAGCGCGGCAAGGCTCTGTTAAAGGGAATGGTAACGGAACCTTGAATTCGATGTCTCCGAAGGCACGGGTCACCGCTAGTATTCCCATCACTCGCCCATCCCGTAACCAGGCACCTGCATTGCACCCAGCACTCCCCTTACTGAGTCTGCACTCCCGTTGCGAAATCGGCACTCCCCTTACTGAGCCGGCACCCTGCGAAATCGGCACTCCCTTACTGAGCCGGCACTCCGTTGCGAAATCGGCACTCCCTTACTGAGCCGGCACTCCTCTTACTGAGCCGGCCGTTGCGAATGGCAGCAATTACTGAGCCGGCGCTCCGTTGCGAAATCGGCACTCCCCTTACTGAGCCGGCACTCCCGTTGCGAAATCGGCACTCCCCTTACTGAGCCGGCACTCCTTCGGCTGAGCCGGCACGAAATCCCTTACTGAGCCGGCACTCCCGTTGCGAAATCGGCACTCCCCTTACTGAGCCGAGCTCCTCTGAACCTGTCGGCACGTGTCGATAACTGGTGCGAAATTTTGACAGAGCATTATTCCCCACCTCTGCGGGTTGAGCCTACGCATCCCCTTCAACCCTCCTTCAACGGCTTAAGGCAGTATGCTTAGGATATTATGGATTGAAGTAAACGACGCCACTCGCTATATCTGCAACTACCCTCTACAGCGGTTTGACCAAACAATAATTCCCTCACCCTAAGCACCAGCCTCTCAGATATTCACAGCCTGCAAACGCCGACCCTTTTTCCTTCTCACTCTCACGCTCCAACTCCTCGCATGTAGTCTGCTGGCGAGTCCAATCGCATTCTCACTGCCAATATGCAGGCATTGCAACCCCCACAACAAAAGCGAACGCTGTTTTCTCACCTGTCTTCTGAATTCGCGCTGCTTCCTCCTTCGCCGTTTTATCACGTCCGTACCTGTCAGCCGTGGCAAATTCAGGTGGGCAATGGCGACCTTCAGGCTGGGCAAGGGCGGTGTAGAGGACGGTCGCGAAGGGTGGCGACGGGTTGGGGAGAGGCGGGCACTATGCAAAGGGACGGTGAGAGAGCCTACGGTCTGTGCTCGGAGGAGAGGTCCACCGCTTTCCCGTTGCGCCCAAGCACGGCCCTGCTATCTCCCACTGCAGGCGCCCCAAACGTCGGCATCCGATTCTGAGGGCAGGCTTTCTGCCAGACAAAACCCACAACACACTGCGGTAGCAACCTGCGTATCGCGGCGAACGGCGGTGCAAACAAAGCAGTTTGACGTGCTCGGCCTATCCCAACACACTTAGGCTGGCGGGTTGTTAACAAGACGCACCGTTGGCCACGACAATCTGGTCTTCCCGCACCATCACCACCGTCGCCGTGGACCCACAGTTCCACTCGGTGCCGCCTGCGTTGCATACACTTTTCTCGTGAACTGAGTGTGATGCACGAGTTGCTGCGGAAACGCATGGGCGGCGTGGCACGTGCTATGAAGTCCAGGCATATGCGTCCAGGGCATCATCATGCAGGTATAGAGGTCCAACACTCGACGCTGATGGCGCACATACGACGCGAGTGGCTCCTGGACTGTCTACTTAGGCGGCAAGAACATTGCAAGCCGGTCATGCTAAGGCAGCACAACACTGGGCGATCCCCACCATCTTTCGTGAGGTAATCTAAGAGCTTTTCGTCGGTCTCTTGAAACGTGCGGGTGAGGGCCTCCTTAAACGTGGAGGCGTCATACTTTTTGGACTTCCTCAATTCACAGAACGCCGGGTCCTGTCGTGGGATCGGTTGTAAACTGAACTTCAGGGCTTTCCATGAAGGCATATCTATTAGCTGTTAGCCCATACAATGCGATTAAAGCCGAAGGGGCGCTCCAGCAGAGGAGGGCAACAGCTCAACGTCCGAAGGCGGAAGAAGGAAGGGAAAAGCCACAGGCTACCTGCACTGCGGAAGACCTCGCGCGCGGCAGTCGAGCAGAGGGCACGAGGCACGCTGACCAGGACCAACCGACCAACGACCTAGTGGAAAAAAAAAGCATGCGAGAGCAGGACAGGGGTACGCCACCGTATGATGTGAACACTATATAAACGGTAACATGGATGACACGCACGCACGCACGCAGACACACACGCACACACACATCGGCGATGCTGACTAGGGCAGCGTTTCAGTGGGGTTAAAAGTTGGAAACTCAGAGAAACATGTGAAGCCGATGACCGCCGGGAGTAAGTCTGAGTCGAAAGTATACAGGTGGGATGACCCCTATGAGTTTGAAACCTGGACTTCCCTCGCGGCGAGGGCGATCAAACCAACACCCGCTGAATGAAGACGCCGCGAGCAAAGGGCGCGTGAATAGAGGGAACCGAAGAGCTCTAGATTTTGCACTTATGATGGAACTTAGCAAGAAAATTGTGACGTGCAATTTTTCAACGCCCTTCCAAGCCAAGAGAGGTCGGCTGAGAGAAAGCGCACCTTCTTAACCGCTCGTTCGATAGCCTTGTACAGGTTCTTGGTCAGATAGTCAGCGGCCTTTTTGCCCATGTGGCCATCAAATACGGCTGGAGAAAAAACAGAATATTGTTAAGCGCTTTCTAGCTTGCAAGGACGTAATGTATTTGTGTGATGTTCCTGAGCTTGCAAGCCGAACATAGCTTTGCAGCAAACGTTCCAACGAGCAACCACAATCACGTTCATTACTATATCGGAACAAGCCTTGACGAAGACAGAAAATTGTGGGAATAACTTTCAAACAAATTCGACTGCTACACGATTTGTACACAGTCTTAGCAGCTCGTTTACCTCCATATAGGTGTCCGCAAACTCCGTCAGGCATCACAATCGCATAGTCCTCCATGTCCTCACGAAGCCCTTTTGCCACAGAATAAAAGGTTACCGCACACACGCAACACCAAAGCAGCGCTAGTAAAAGTATCGCCGCAAAAAAATTAAGAAAACTTCATAACGGTCTGAAGAAGGACTGCGTGGTAGGAACCAGGTCGGAAATGTGAAACTGTAACAAGCGAACACACCTTGTTGAAGGGCAATGCCATATTCGATTCCAGTGTCAGACGACTCGCTAGGAGAAACTTCCTTCGTTTTAGATCCTGATTGGGGCTTGGCTAAGGGATTCTTGAATTTGAAAAAGTGGGCAATGTGGCTTGGCGTGCTGTTGTATCGCTCATGCTCTGTTATCCGGCGTGGACAGAAGGAAGCGGGTTTGCGCACCACCGTTGGCCGCGAAAAGCTATTACGGTGAGAAGAAGGGCAAGATAACACGGGTGTTGCACGTGCCTTCATCGCATACATTTGCAGGTTTGCGTTCACCTGCATCATAATACTAATTCTATCCCCTCCATACACTGTATCGGTGTGGTATTAGTGCAATGCGCTTGGCAGACTGCTTCCAACCCACTCACGCAAAATCCGACTGAACTGTCCTGCAAGCCAGCTCGATGGTAGGATATCAAATGATACGGTCGATCAGCATCCAAATTGATTTCGATGATACTTATACACTCGATTGACGAAAAAGGTGTGTCATATCGATATCGTGTCATAGCCTCTTGAGTAATTATGGGATGATACTCATACTGATGACTGTATCTCAATATCTTAGTCGAGTGACAAACTGAATCTACAATGAACAATCGTATATCGTTGCATTCGATTGCACGAACCACGAAGCACGATCGACGATGCACGGCAAAGATATCGATATGAGATCGAGATGGCATGGCATGGCATATTGGCATGGCATGGCATTTTGGTATGGCATATGGCACGGCATGGCATGGCATGGCATATGGCATATGGCATATGGCATGGCATATGGCATGGCATGGCATATGGCATATGGCATGGCATATGGCATGGCATATGCCATGTCCTTCATACCGATACCACGTCATCGTCATTGCCATGCCATGCCATTGGCATTGCCATGCCATGCCATGCCATTCGCATTGCCAATGGAATGCCCGTGCCCTATGCCAATCGAATGCCTACTGTACTGGCTACAGTACTCTCTAAAGCAACTGCTGTCGCAGATCTCACATGTGGTCCGCGAACCCCGCGTCCGGTGTCCCAAGGGGTATTAACTAGTTTATACCCCTTGTAGTTTATACTGTACCCCTTGCGGTGTCCGGTGTCCGGAGTCCATTCAATTATTACATCTCATTAGTCATTTTGATCGGGCGATCAGATAGCTGTGTCACTCAATTTACTGTACGGCCTACAGTACGGCAAGGGGGTACTACGTACTTTACAAGGAAAATCGTATAAATAATTTATAATCATATTATTTCATATAAAGTCTCAGTCTGCTGAGACGACTGCGACTGCGACTGCGACTGCGACTGCGACTCTCACTCTGAGACGATTCACGATACAGTGTCCAAGCATATAAAGTGTCAGTGACATGACAGCAGACACGAGACAGGCATACTGTGTCACTGTAGATGTAGGGATAGGCATACAGTCACAGGCATAGGCATAGGCACAGGCATAGGCAGGCGAGGCGAGGGTGTCACCCGGTGTCATGCCACTGTGCGGGCCGGGACGAAGGTTTTTACGAACATTTCTCGCAGCACACAATCCTCAATTAAATGCTCATACACAAGAGCCTTGCGAAGAGAAATCATATCACCGAACATTCTACGAACAGTTCGCACACTTGTCAAGAGCGCTGCAGGAAGACCTGGGGTGGCGTGCCCATGTATTAATCGCACACAGTGCGAATAGAATATATATATAAAGTAGTTGTTAAACGCGTTGCTCCTTGTGTCGAAACTTCAAGGGAGTTTTTGGTCGTAACAGTCACGTGGTGAGTCGAACATGCCACCCTGTAGTCTCGTTGAGTGCACCTCGAGGGATAAACAGTCAGGAAGAGTTTGATACTAACAATATATCTATCGATGCACCAGACGTTCCAACCTCTGTTAGTCTCCTTCCATTCGAAAACTGTTCTCGACTCGTTTGCGGTCTGTAGGTCCTGCTTGAAGGAGTACGCAAAAGCAGTTTTTACGCCGCGGAACGTTGTCGAAGTGAAGAGCGTACTTTCTTTGGAGAAACTGTTTTGTTTTCTTACCTTATTTCAGAAGTTGTTTCCTCCTCTTCCTTGTTATGAGCCCTTCATTATCCTCGAAAACAAAGAATCCTTGCTGGGTGTTGCAAGCCCGCCTGTTGCAAGCCCGCCGGCGCTTAGCGGAGCTGTCTGAAGGTCTTACGGGTTCATATCAGCAAACAGAGACTAAGGATAATGTTTTTCAGCCATTTCTATTGCGTAGTGTTCACTCGTGTCCCCGATTGTGTTGCAGAAACTTGAGTGATGAAGGCAAGCGGAGCGCCTCTCCTGACGGGAGAGGTCATCGACAACTCACTATATGGTAGCTTGGAAGTGGATGATGAAGAATCGCAACGTCAGTACGCGTCTGAAGCCGTCGCTCAAAGGAGCCCGTTTAAGCGGGCTTTGGTTTTCTTCTTGGTGACGTTGGCAGCACTCGCGATTGGACTCACGGCCTTGGGAGTGGTTCACTCCGCCGCATCGCGGTCGAACGATGACACATACTACGTCTACTCTGTGGTTAAGTTTCAGAACTCAGGGGACTTTGCGAAAACGCAAGAATCAGTGGATAAGTTGGTGATCTCCCAGAAGCTGAAAGTTGCCATGGCGGAGTATGCCGGGGTTCCGTGGCAAAATGTCAATATAGCTAGTGAGCGAGTTGATGATAGCCAAAAGTTGGTTGTAGAGTTTAGGGTCAAGTTTTCGTCTAGCTCTGGTGGGAGCCGCGAAGACGCAGAGGCGTTCAAAGTGAAGCTCACGACACACACCGACGACATATTTACGGGCTCCGAATTTGATAGCTACGGGACAGCTCAGTGTGGGTTCGCTCAAAGCTCTGCAGAGGCGCAGATAGCCGCGGACGAAATGACGTTTGACGGGGATTGGGGTGATGATTGTTTCGGTAACAATAAAGTGACTCACTACAACGCCGATAAGGCATTTAATGGATACACCTTGTTTGGGCACGTGCCATCGAGTGGTTTCAACGGTGTAGACTACACCTATCTCATCAACATGGCAGGGCAACTCGTCCACTATTGGTGGCATCCATATGCGCCTGACGTTAAAGTCTCCCGCTTGCTCGAGAACGGCAACTTGCTGCGCCTCAGCTGGTTGCCCAACGCCCCTTTCGTAGGGACCTATGACGCCGCTGGGGCCGTCCAGGAAATGGACTGGGATGGAAGGATAGTTGCTGAGTGTATTATTAAGGAAAATGGAAACAGTACCTCTCCTGCCGTTGCGGGACACCATGACGCTGTTAAGGTCGCAGACGGACGATATCTTGTTTTGGTGTGGAGGATCGAGTCCAAGGAGTTCTGCTTTGATCTCGGTTTGAACCCGGACTCTCATATCGGTTCAAGAATGTTCCAAGGCAACCCGGGTGACGACACAGCCTACAGGCCGTACGACAGCGAAGGTACGTGAGTATTTTCCAAGGGGTCATCTGGCGGTGCTCAATCTCAGTTGCTCCAAATACTGTTTTCGCTTTCCCAGAGGCTTTCGTGTGTCGAGTCGTGTCCCAGCTTTGATTTGTTTCGGTTATATTCCCCGTAGCAGTATTGCTTAAACCGCTCCATTTCTCCCCTGAACTCCCTTCCTCAGGCGTGCATAGTAAGTTGCCATCCTGCTGATATCCGCCTGTCCACGTGGGTGCCTCCGTCATTCTTTTCAGACTCTGCTTTTGGAGTATTTGCTGCCCTCGGCAGCCGCCCGCATAGCTCGCCAGAGCTCTCCTGCAAGCACTGTGCCGCACGCAGAAGCTGTTGCGTGGACTCCCCGGCAGCTATTTCAGGGCATTTCTTTTTAACGTCCTGCTTTCAGAAACTGAGGATTTGTGGCATCACTCACTAGGTACTGATGAAAGATAGGGTATCGTGGCTGTGACAGGTTGTATGATCGATGGTATCGTAGAGTACGAAGCTCAACAGGGCGACGCAATCGGGGAGTGTACGAAGCGGTGGGAGTGGTGGATGGACGACCACGTTGTGCAGGACTTCTATCCCCAGAACAACGAGACCTATTCCAACCCGGCATACCACCCGCGCCTCATCGACATCAACTACTGGCTGGGGATGTGGAATGACCAAACTAGCTTCATTCCCCCTCAGACGCTTCACCTGAACGCCATCGATTACAACGCGGATCTGGACCAGGTTATGACTTCCTCCTTCAATAAGGGCGAGATCTACATCATCGATCATAGCACCACTACTGCTGAAGCCAAGGGGTCAACTGGTGGGAAATTGGGCTTTGGTGGCGATCTGGCATACCGGTATGGGAACCCAGCAGCGTATCGCCGCGGGAAGGAAGGAAGACCCTTCCAGACGATGTTCAAGTGCCACTCTGCATATTGGGTGCCCAAGGGGCTTCCCGGCGCCGGCAACATAATGTACTTCGACAACGGGTTCGGGCAGGGTGATAGCGCACCCCAGGGGTTCGACTTCTCCTCTGCGGCGGAGATTACCCCACCGATCAACGCTTCAACGGGGCAGTACTTTCTGGAACACGATGGCTACTTCGGCCCTAACGATCTGACTTGGCACTACGACGACGACGCGTGCCAGTGCACCAGCGATCGGTTTGGTGGTGTGCAGCGGCTACCCAACGGAAACACCCTGCTCACCCACTCGTACGACGGCTTTTGGTTGAAGGAGGTGACCAAGGAAGGCAAAGTGGTATGGGAGTTTATGCATCCCGACACATGGAGTGACTGGGCGGCCGATGCCCACGCAGAGTCATTCCGCGCATGGCGATACTCCGCAAACTACACGGGCCTCAAGGGCAAGATCCTCGAGCCCATCTGCAAGGCTAACTTCGTTGACGACTGCTTCGGGAATGATCTGCCTTGCAGAAACATGAAAAACTCCACCTTCAATGATATCCCGGTGAGGCCCGAGTGTGACCTGCTCCCATCCTTACCCTGACTTCGATATATGTACCCTGTGAAATAACTGGTTTTTAGGGTCACACATTCACCGAGTTCTGCTCTCGTCACCCAAGTTCTGCAACGAAACTCAGTATTTCACCCGTGGAATATGGCACCTGCAAACAAGGCGCTTAAGTTTTTTTACATTTTTGTGACGCTGGCTCTTTTGGATCTCAGGTTGGCTCCTCCGCACCAGTTCCTAAGTTTTCACTGCGTTTGCAATGTGGGTGTGGCAGGCGCCCAGGACCCTGACGCAGAACATCCACGGCCCACCAGAAGAAGACTTTGAACTTTCTGCTCCCCCACCGTACGCTAATCACTTCTTGAATGACAAAGGCAATATCGCCATGGAAAAAAGCATGGAAACACAGACGCTAGTGTATAATCCCTTGCCACTCTACTTTCGACTCCCCAAAGATGCAGACACACCGCAAGGAGAGACATCTCAAGCCCTGAGGAGGAGTCGCCTACCCCCGATGATGATGCCCCCTCACCTGATGAGGACGATTCCCCTGACCCATATGATGAAGAGGCCCCTCCTGACGACGAAGAAGAGGCCCCTCCTGACCCTCCTGACGCGACGAAGAAGAGGCCCCTCGAGACGATGCCCCGCCCCTAAGGGACGACGATGAAGAGGCCCCTCCTGAAGACGATGCCCCTGCCCCTAATTATGACTCCGGTCCTGAGTTTGATCCTGGCGAGTTTGACACCAAACCTGACATAGGAGAGATGGAGCAAAAAGAGGAGTGTACCACAAAGAAGTGTAAAAAGAAGAGAAAGAAGGAGAAGAAGGAGAAGAAGAACAATTAATTGAGTCTACTAGATTTTTTTGAATGGGAACTTTTATGTTCCTTAGATATCATTCTTTATATAGAATGTATGTATATTTTCATAAATTATGGCATATCATCTCCAAAAACCTGAAAGAACCTTATATTTTCTCAGGGGACAGTTGCCCCTTTTTACATCTCGATGGTCTAACATAATACTTAGATATAGGGTAAGTTAAATTAGTTATGTGGTACACATGCCAAACGAGCTATGAAGTTATCAACCTTGAGAGAAATCTTCACATGGTCTGTCTAAATTTTGCAGTAATTTTGAGTGCGGTCCGTGAACCGATAGAATATTTTGATGGCATTTACGGTGCTCCGCTGTACATTTTTTTTTTTTTTCAAATTCGGTATAAAACTCACGAACGGCGGAGAAGCAGAATGCCCCATATTACATATGGTGGTAAGACTCAACAGTAAACATAGTGTGTGTGCAAGCAAATTAAATATTATTTACAATTTGCTATCCTATCTAGTTATTCGCTGAAACTATCGGTAACCTGGACAGAGAGATGTCAACGTGCTGCCCAACTAAAGAAAATGCCACAATGCAGGAATGTACACAATCCACCAAAACCGAGAAAATGCACTACTGCCGGATCGCGCCAAGATCCCAGAACGCAGGTGCATCTTCCTCGCTGCCAACATCCCAAAACGCTTGGCGCATCCTCCCGCCGCACCTGGAGGATGAACGATATCTATTTTGATTTCTATGTATATATATATATATACATATATGCGCTATATGTGTATATGCGCTACAACTATTTATTGACTTAAAACATGGTGTTGTTTGGGTGTATAGATATCCCGGGCTGCTCGGGAGCCGCTGCGGGCTGCGGTGGTACATGAGTGCGGACAGAGCGAGCCAAGAGAGCATTGTGCGGGCCAATCTACTGGCCTCACACTCTTGTGCCTTTTGCGATGTAGTCTTTTGGAGGTTTGGGGAAATCGGCGCGGAAGTTCTTCGACAATTGTGTACAGCGTAGGCAAGACCGATGGTTTCAGGAGGAGAAGAATGCGACATGGAGCTATTGGTGGTTGTCTTGCACGGCTCGCAGGGCTACGGAATTGAATTGCTTGCAGGGCTAGTCATGATTATCAGCATGCGTGAACACAGGGAATTTGCATGGTGTTGATTTAGGTGGTCGTTTTGGCATTTGATGAGTTTGTTTCCGAAATATATTTATTTGGGAATAGAAAAGTCTTCGTTTGGGAATATTTGTCATTTTGCATTCTGGGGTATACTTTCATGTGCATGTGACACACGAAAGGAGGCTATTTTCCGAGGAATGAATTTTCAGGGAAATGAAATCACACGCGTCGGAAGTATGGCTGTCGCTGTCGTTCGGCTGGAGGTGCAACATTTTACGCCTGTGAAGCGCTTAAGTATGTGAACAGCGCTTCTCGCACGCATACCCCCAGCTGTTGTTAATTGAAAATCATTACTCAAACAAGTCCTCTCACGTTCGTAACTGAAATATATTTATTCCTAACACGAATACCTATATTTCGAGCTCTTGATTGAGCCAATCCGTGGTCGCATCAGCTCAGTTTGCAGTCGCGACTGCAAGCTAAGATGGTAGGTCTATGTATCTTTCAAACGCAAGCCATGGCAATTGGAATCTGCATAGGGGTCCTCGTGCGTCCTAGCGCACGAGACTTGGAAAATAATATATTGCTAACAGCAATAATATTGCACCCTCGAAAGCGCAAAACCTGGAGTGAAATATCCGCAAAGCGGATGGCGATCTTCAAGAATCGTTTTGGGTTTGGGGTTGAATGCACCCAAACCCAAAACAGCCAAAGATTTCCAGTCGTTCTCGTGAGTTCTAAAGCACGAGACTGTACTGAAATATTGCTGAGACACATAGTGTGTGCTTCCCCGAAGTACAAGGCAGGAGATAAGCTATGGGCCAACCCGAGGATGTATTTCTTTGGCAGATTTGTGGGTCTGGGTTTGAATGAATCTGCCCAGAAATCTGCCCAATAGATAAATCTTTCGTTTCGCTCACAGCTGAGCTTACACCTTGCACTTCAAGGAGATAATATATGCATATCTTATCAATATTTATTCAAGGTATCGGGCTCTAGAACGCACAAGAACGTCTGAAACGCTTTGGGTGTTTTGGGTTTGGGTTCATTCTGGACAATTCAAACCCAAACCCATAAATATGCCCAAGAAATAAATCGTTCGTTTCGCTCACAGCTGATGTTACACCTTGCACTTCAAGGAGGTAAGAGATACATATCTTATCAATATTTATCCAAGGTATCGGGCTCTAGAACGCACGAGAACGTCTGGAACTCTTTGGCTGTTTTGGGTTTGGGTACATTCGAACCCAAACCCAAAACGCACGATGCTTACACGAGCGTTGTTTCGGATATACTGCACCTCAGAGGTCGTACGTTCGAGAGTGAACTGATACCACTGTTGTGAGTATCGTTGCGAAGTTTCGTATGTTCAAACGCACGAGAACCTCAACTCAGCTCGACACGCAGTTTTGGGTTTGGGTACATTCGAACCCAAACCCAAAACGCACGATGCTTACACGAGCGTTGTTTCGGATATACTGCACCTCACAGGTCGTACGGGCGTTCGAGAGTGAACTGATACCACTATTGTGAGTATCGTTGCGAAGTTTCGTATGTTCATTGTGTAGATGAGCTATATGACCCGCAGTTGAAGTTGTCACCCGCGCATCACCAAAAAGGAATGGCCGCCTCAAGCTGCAGAAGCGCAAGGCAGGTGCTAGAAAGGTTCGCGGTCCTGAAAGAGAACCTTCACGAGTTCGAAGTGCAAGCACGCTGGCCACCGCCGGCTTGAAAATGCCCGCGTGTTGCTTGACTGCTGATAATAACTTTGCAGACATATCTGAAGCCGGTTAGCCTAGTCTGTGCATTGGTATATGGGAACAAGGGAATATTTATTTGTTTGAAACTCATTCCGAAATTGCAATTGCATGACTTGCCTAATTTACGAATCAGAAGTCTGTTTGAATTGCCCATGGGTGCGGTAAGAATTTCAGTTTTCACGGAGTTACTTGCTTTCCTGTCGATACATTTCCATAAATGCCCTTTATACGATCGTATCATGTTATTGCTTAAATTGCCTATACGGATATGCTTAAAAATCGTTGTACGGGCAGATTTTTTCCCCCCGCAAAAAAAAATAATGATAATGTAAGCACGGTATTCATATTTCATAAAGCCAGTTTTGCAGGCGCGGTAAGATCCCGATCGGAAAGCAGTTCTTGGGACCTCGGCGTCATCCAGAATCAACAGCAGTATAGAATATTTTTTTGAAGCGATCTGGGTAGCTTAGTTCGCGGAGCACACCTGAAGATCAATGATCCTCCTAGCAATCGAGATGCTTTTTAAAGAGTGATGTAAAATGCAAGTTGTAGCAGTTCCCTTCATCCTACTTGAAAGGATGGTATCTCCGTATTCATTGGCAAAGGGAATGTACGTGCAGAAGATGCCAGTGTGACTTGTATCTTATATATACGTAATGACATCCAACAATGGATCACACACACATATGTCGTTCTCAAATAATTATTGAGGCCCTTTGTTAAAAACAGTATCACCAGATGTGTCTAAACTTTTCTGCATTTGATTACAACAATGGGTGGGCAATGTCGTTCGGTATTCCATAACAGAAATACCCTTCCTTGTTTATAATGACATTTTACGAGTTTTTGTTACAAGCCAAGACAGATTAACAGTTAGTTTGTCACTACATAATGGAAACATCAACAATAAATGCAGTTACACAGATTTCAGCATAGGCCACTTGCAGCTTCACTCAAGTACAGCACTCAGCTGACATTTCCCACAGTAACAAATTTGTAGTCACTGGATACAAGTACTTAAGAAAAAGCCACAGTGGTGAAGGGCTGTCTGCCACGCCACCCGTGGGCATGGAATGTCCTTCAGAAACCTTACAAGAATATTACATACAAACGCATAGCAGCAGTCATTTCTGATGCAAGGGAAAACTTGGCAGTAATCTAGCCTCTTCCTCATGATGTGACAACTTCAAGAAACTATAATATGGTTTACTAGAGTGTCAGCAAACAGAAGCTTACTTCGGAGAATCATTGATAAGACGCACCTGCAAAAAATACCCAGCCACTCTCCCTCCACTGTTGGAAGTTGGACGTGTACACATCACAAGCACACAAACAGTATGGAAACCAATAGAAAGACTCTTTGCTGACGTACATCAAAAGCATTTCATAATGTCAAGTCACGAGTTCATACCCGCGTTTCCCAACGAAGTGCATCTCTACGCTTATCTTGGGGAGGAACATAAGTGCTAGGGGTTTTCTTGTTTGCCTGTGACCTGGCAGATCACCACCAGCAACTTTACAATATTTAAGCCGCTAGTGGTGTAACTGAGAAACAAAAGAGACCCACATCACAGGTATCGTAAAGTACCTTTTCCGCGCAAGTGCCGTCTCTTGAGCGTGGTTTGCATGCTGAGCTGCATATATTTTGTGGAAGTTGTTGCTCTGCCGCGGACGAGTTTTTCCAGATAGAAAAGAGTCATTTTTCCACGTCTTTTGCATCGCAGCATACCTGAGTTTCCACCAAATGTCAAAGCGGCAAGTAGCCACGAGAGAGGTTTTCACAACCTTCTAGTTCATACTAGTCGTTGTTGGATGGTGCAGGCCTCAGCATACCATCCTACCGAGCACCGGTATCATGTCGTGAACACCTAAACAATATGTGCACGCTCTCTCCAAGTATCGGACGGTGTGGAAATGTCGAAACACAACAATCGGACAGACCGCGGTCTTAAGCAAGACATCGCGTGCCGACGTGTTTCAAGAAAGTAAACCATGATAAGGAACTTCAGAGTTGAGTGACCACAGCTCTGCCTATCTGTGGGCTAATATTCGACAGCTCTCTGTGGCATACAACTGCAGCTTGTGGGAGAAGTCCAGATTGATAGTACGAAAGCAATAGAACCACAATGAACTTACGTGCGCGCGGGTGTGCAGGCCATGGTGGATCTGAGGTATACGCAGTACCTGGCTACACGGTCAACTTTTGCCGACTTCCTTTCTGGATTCGTCACAATGCTACCAATGCTTCCAGCATTGAGCGCACTCGCAGAACTTCGGGAAGTTAACGAGCCACTCCGAGAAGTCAACGGCTCTCGAACTGTGACGCAACACGACAGAATCGTAAATGCTTCCCTAGGGCCGGGATGAGAAGTTAAAATCGTGTTTCCAGGGGTTCTGTCAACTTAGTGCTCAATTCTCAACATACAAGGACTGAAAATAAAAATGTCAAATACCTTTCCAGGCATCGCTGACTCGTGGACGAGGTGAAGCTGCCGAGCCACGATTTAAGTTGAGGGTTGGAACTGACTTTGCGCTTTCGAGAGGGCGATTCTCTTTCAAATGATCTCCCTGCTTGACACCGTGGAACGTAACCACCAAAGTCAAACAAATAAACATGACCGTTACAGTGCGTAGCGAGCTAGTGGAGAGAGTGGATCATCCTATGCGCATAAGAGGAGCAAGAATTCCAACCAAATCCCAACGCACAACTACCTGCGGTGGCGACCTTACACGACGAGGTTTGGGGATAACTGCTTGTTGCCTTACTTCTTGAGGGAGCTCAGGATGAGCGCGAGAGGAGTGTTCTGCAGGGCACCGTGAGGACTGCACTTTAATATACCTCGTGGAAGAAAAAGCGGAGGGAAAACTTTATACTTGAAGGCAACTTTCCATCGCATGATACTTACCGAGATTATATCCGTGGTCAGCATAGGTCTGCTCAACGAAACTTGCCTCTTCATCTGATCCGGAGTATTCATCATAGCCTCGATATTCCTCCGAGTGCTGAGGCTTTTGCGCAGCGTACCTCTCATTACAACGGCGCATGTTCTCATAACTTGCAGAGTATACATCTCTTTTCGCCATACTATTGCCGTTCACTTGGCCGTGCTGTGTAGTATCACATGCAGCCGTTACGCCTCCGTTCTCATCAGAGCCACATTCTTTAGATAACACATTGCCTGAGCTCAAGGGAGCTGTTTCGCGTATTTCGGGGACTGAATGTGCTATGTTCGAGCCTTGGACTCCAGAGGCCATCATCCCACGTTCGACCTGGATATCCTTGAGAAAGGCACCAATAACACGGTCGGGTACGTCGTTGTGTCCAAGCACACTGAGCTGCTCCCGAACTTGGTCTACGGTGATTCCATAGTCATATGCCGACATGTTTTGGGGAGTCGTCAAATCAACACGGGAGTCCAGGGTCGTGCGGAGGCTTCCTGATTCAGATAGCAAACTTCGGAAGTTGCGCTAGAAAATATTTGAGTGGATGATTGGGCAGCTGCTAATCGGTATTTCAGGATATCCACAACGAATTCAAACAATGAACAGTACTCCCTGTTTCGCAATCCTATTGTGGTTGTCAGAGACTTGATACTTTGCTGACGACCAATTTGTGCAAAATTCATCTTCCCGTTCAACTTGTTGAACTTGTGACACTTCGTCCATCACGTCCAACGCAACGTCTAACGGGAACGGTATGACAGAACCGGACATTAGCATTATTGACGAAGGTCTTCCGCAGAGTCAGCACAATCTGGCCTCCACGTCCGCGGTCCGCCCCGCCACGACTGCGGTCTGCACCTCCACGTCCGCGTTCTGCCCTGAGGCTCGGGCAGACCGTCACAGTGCCGTTCGTAAGTTATTAAGTATGGAAATATAGGTTATCGCTTGCCCGCCCCAACTTTGCTGCGCTACTGCAGGCACACCCCCTTGTAGGGTAGTGTCATAAACCGCCTTTTTGGGGCATTTAATTCAATAAATCATAAAAAATCGAATACTTGAAATTTTCATGATCTATTTCACGGAGTTTCTACCGTAGGTCGTCTACTTTCACCCAAAATTTTCAGGGTACCCAAAATGTGACATATAGGGTTGTTACATCAGCGAATTAGGGTTACAAACCCGCGAAATCTCCGGAAAGGCGCGGCACACCTGGTGGCTTTGTACTATTCAAAAAAACGAATAGACAACCGCGCCACCATGATTGCATCCTACCCACATGTTTTCTCGAGTAGGAAAAAAATATTTTGGTCATTTCTATAAAGCCGATTTCATAAAAATCATGCGTATATGCTTGCAGGGTCAAAATCTGTTGGTGCCTTGCAGGAAAAATCAAAAAATTAAAAATCGGCTTTATAGAATTTTGTCTTACAGGGATCATTTCGTAGGGAAAGCATACGGGTAGGTTCCCAAAGTTATCTCATGGCATTCTATTCGATCCTTCACTCCCCACACCTCACAAATTTCAAAAAATAATTCTCAGAAAATGTCATTAAAGCATACTAATTACCAACCTTGCTATAATCCGATCAGATTTTGCTTTACTGGAATATCCCGGTTCAAGATATCAGACAGTCAGTGAACCAATATAGATAAACTCGTATAAGAAATAAACCCTAAGCTAGATATACCCGGAACTGTCACGGAGTCGGAACGGTCTCGGTCCTAGCTACCTGTGACACCTTGATGTGTCACACGCACGGGCTTACGGATCAGTCACAGGTCCAGTGTTGGCTACCTAGGAATCTGTCATAGGGGCCTGCACCCGGGGACTCCCGGTCAGGGCTGCCTATACAGATTTCAGCACACCACCCCAGCAGTGTGGGTGGTGACTGACAGGTACGAAGTCGGAGAAGTTAAGATAAGTTAGGGTAGGAGCCAGGGTGACAAACCTAACTGCTAATCCAACTGTGCTATTCTGATACACAAATTGAAACCCTCTAGCTAGCACAAGTGCAGAAACCTACGGGTAAGGAGCTCCCGCTAAACAACTGAAAGGCACTGTGTAAGCAAACCAGATTGAAGATTGTAGATGTCAAAGCAAAGCAAAGCATAAACCAAATTGAAGACCATGTTGAGGTCAAAGTACATCTCAGCACACCACCAGAGTGGTGTACTGCCAGAGCCAGATGGAAAACTACTCGGGGTCAAAGTTCAGAGGGGCACCGCCACCACAACGATGTACACGGTAGTAGCTTGCAGCACTGCTCTCCAGTGGGTCAGGCGGCCGGTGAACCACCGTCGCAGCACCCAGGGAGTGCAGTACTGCATCCAGAGTGACGGGGTCCAGCTCGGATATACCAGGGTAGATGCACAAATCCCCCTGCACAGCACAGGCTGCGGTGCAGCCCGACCCGATACCTGCACAGAGTCGATGTCATTGGCCGCCGTGTAGGCGGCAGCCCCCACACCCATGATCGAGATGAAAAGGATAAGGGAGAGAAAGTAATGAAACCCCCACGGGCCCGCGTGTGCGGGGAAGCCCCATGGCGGCTTGCCACATCCGTAGGTGCGGGAAGCACCACCAGACTCAGGCACGTGGGCTGCGGGCTCTGACGCATGATTGGCCGAGATGGCCGGAGCCCGCGGCTTGACGGCGAAGCTGCCGTCTGCAAAATCCTCGTAGTCGTCGGTGTCGTAGCCGGTCAAGTCGACCGGCGCAACCGCGGCGTGGTTGACAGTTTCCACAACCCCCGCGAATTCACCGCTTGACTTCTCCGTGGTGGTCACCCGCGTCGATTGAAGGGACACGGGCGGGCCGTAGCCGTAGAGTTCCAGTAGCTCTTTCTCATTCTCCAAGACAGGCATAGCAGGGGCCGGCACGGCGGATGCCGATGCCGCCGCACCACCTGCCGGAACCTGCTCCTCCGGTGTGGTACCCGCGCCTGCAGTGTCACACACCAGAGCCGAAGCCTGCGTCGCAATTTCCCCGGCGGGAAAGAGGCGTGAGTGTAATGTACCTTAGGCTCTACCGCCGCGTTGACCTCCGCCGCGAGGTCGTCCAGCCGCTGCAAGATGTCGTCACCGGACGTCCCCGCCACCGGCGTCACCGCGTCAACGGAGAAGCCGTAGCCCGACACGTCGATGCCCCCCACAACACCTCCGCACAGCACCGCCGGCGGACCGTACGCCGTCGCCGCGCGGGCAAAAGCCTCAGCACCATCATCTGCCGCCTCCTGGAAGAGAGCACACATGGCCAGCGCATGGACTCCCTCCGCATCCACCTCGTCGATGGGTACGCAGAAAGCCGCGGCGGAAGTAGGGGAATGTTGGCGACCGCCAAGAGGGCAGTCGCGGTAGAAGTGGTAAAGATCCTTACCAGTCTTCTTGCAGCGGGTACACAGCGGCTTTGCCCGCTGCTCGTCACGATCGTAGCCCACTGCCGGTGGGGATTGGACCCCCATGCGGAAGCCCCGCTGCGACTGCCCGCGCTGCTGCTGCTGCCGGCGCTGTCCGTGCTGCCGCTGCGGCGGGTCCTGCTGCCGCTGCACCACCGGCGGAGCCGCTTCGTACTTTCGTTGAACCAGCGCGGTCAGCTCATTGATTTTGTCCAGCAGCGCCTGGTGCTCGCCGCTGGTGAGCAGGGCCGACGTGTCACCACCTGCGGGCTTGGCCAGGAAGGCCTTCCCGACGTCCGTCTGCGCCCATGCCTGGTAAATCTCGACGACCAAAGAGCGCAAGGCCACAAGGGAAACCGACGCGAGGTCGGCCACCATGGGGTAACGCACCTTGACCGCGGCGTAGAACCGAGGCATGGAATCGGTTGGAACAAGCAGTATCGATGGTTTTTTATTATTCCAAAATTTTCATTGATTAATAGTGATATCCTAAATCATCCTATCAATAAATTGTGATAAAAGAAGTTAGCTATCGATTGATTGTGATTTTAACATCAAACTATCAATTGATTGTAATTCTAGCAAATGCACATCAATTGATAGTGGTTTCTACCGAGGCTATATCAATTGATATGATACCCTAAAATTGCTACCGAGGCTATATCAATTGGTATGACATTGAAAAATTGCTATACCGTGATATTGCAGGCTATAAATTTCAACAACTGCTAATTACTACCTAATAAGTATATATGAAGGTGTGAGATATAATATACCGTATTATATCGGGTGGTCACTGAATACTTTTCATACAAGTGTAAACTGATTATAAAGATAAACGAATATAAGCGTATCTGTGACCTAGGTTTCTGCCACCAAGTACTGTACGAGTATTGGTACAGCTAAACGGAGTCATGCACATAATGACCTACGGTGCACTGAATCCAGCACACCACCCTGTAACTGTACGGAGTGCTGTTCAGGTGGCAGAGAGCGGAGCACAGACAAATCAAACCGTTCCGAAACAACAAACAGCTTGTAGCTGGAAACTGCTAGAGTGAGGCCTGTGCTTTAGCCAGGGCGGTCCCTTTCTAAAACTGCTGCTAGGAAACTGCTCACAAGCTAAGTTCCTACAGCTCAATCTCAAAGCTACTCAGCCACTTTCAAAGTGGTCCACAAAGCTGCAGAGTTCACCAGAGTTGAAGAAGTTGTCATTGTCAAAGATGTCCAACCAGAACCAGAGTCCAGAAGTCATAATCCAGAACCAGAGTCCAGAGACCAGTGTCCAGAACCAGAAGCCAGAATCATAATCTAGAAGCCAAGACCAGAAACCAGAGGCAGAAGAAGATTCGTAGAGCAAAATTAGGAATTCCGAAAATTGAAAATCTGAACTCAAACCTGCCGAAACCACAGAAGGAAAAGGAATGCTGAAAGGAAGAGTGCACGGCAAGGCAGACAAACTGTTGGCAGTCACCCCAGTGGGATGTACTGCTGCGGTGAATTCAGGGTCTCGATCGAGCACCACCGAACCCTGAACCGCTGACACACATGCAAGACACATGAGTGCGGGCAGGGCTAGAGATGCAAACGAGAAGACTCTCGGCAAGGTTGCCACACCGACACGTGATCGTGTAGCCGGTGGGGCCGAGGGAATCTCGTCTCCGGAATGAGAGAAACCGTCGGAGTCGTTGTCATCGTCGATCACGGAAAGCTCTCCCGGGTGAATCGACTCGTGAGCCGAGTCAATCGAGCACAACTTAAGAGATGTGTCAGAGCATGCCGGCATTACCCGGTCCATAACCCGGCATTACTCGTAGTGGTTCCTCGAAAGGGGACCCGAAAGAAGCAGGGTCCGATGCCGAAACCGGGTGAAGCCCAGTGTCGATCTCGTGATTGGCAGGTGGTGGCGCATCGCACACCACCTGCGGCACAGACAAAGTACCGATGTGTAGAGGCGGATGCTTACCGGCGGCGGCAGTACCACCGACCTGTGCAGCCGTAGCCGCAGACCGCAGGGTGTCCAGGATACTCTGCGCATCGGACAGCACACCATCCATGCGAGTGTCCGAAGCACTACGACCCAAGCCCGCATAGTGAGCGCGCAATCCCACATCGCGCTGCACCTGGTAAGTAAAGGGCCCAGGGTCGTCACGTACCAGTGGCTGGTCGTGCTGGTGGCATAGGTCAGCGAAGTCCTCGTCGTGCTCGTTGTCGAAGGCGGTCTGGAAGGCCGAAACCACCTCGTCCAAGTCCATGGCGGCATCACGTAGCTCAACATCGCACGAACCACACACCTCAGGGCAACGTGCAGTGTCGTGAAAGTGTCCAGGGCAGAGTGGGCACTCCTGTACGAAGGCCGAGGATGCGGAGTGAAATGAGATGCTCCTAGCACCCTGCGCCTTAATACCCTGAGGCCAATTCCCGCCTTTCGGGAGTGGGGATGCCGCGAAGCGGTGCTTCCATCCCACGCGACGGTCACGTCCGTGAAATTTACCGTCCGTACGACGGTTTCGCTCATCACGCCACTTGGACGGTGGAAATCTCACACCACCGCCTCCATGCGGACGGCGAGAATCTCTCCGTGACGGCGGTGTGTCTCGGGAAACATCTCGCTCGTCTTGTCGTAGGGAGGCAAGAAGGGTAGTGGCCTCACCAATCACACGAGCGAACTCCTCGAGGAAGTCCGAAAAGTCACTCTGCTCGCTACCTGTGTAGGCCAACCCGAGAGACGTGTGCGTCGGGGCAGGCACAGCCTTTGGGCGGTTGGGAGGGCCATCCGGGTTCGCACACCACCACACCTCCAGAACGTGTGTGTAAATCTCTTCGATGCCCACTTTCGCCAGTTCAGTGTCCAGGCGAAGTGGGGTAATCACCTCTTTGTAGAACTCGACGTCCAGTGCCGCCAGTAGCTGCCTCTTGGCGGCTTCGTCGTCCAGGGGACCGGCTCTGCTAGCCGCGATAGCCTTCAGACACTCGTCAAATCGTGCGACCAAGGGTTCAGGATCATCAGACGATCCAAAAGAAATGCCTAAGAGCTCTTCGTGGTGGCGGAGCGGCCGATGTCCAGGCGGCAGGAGCCGCTTGGTGATCTCCAGGAGAGCTCGCTTACCGTCACGCGGCGAAATCCGGGCCGAAGCGTCAACCCACCTTCGAGCTGGAGAGTGGGGAGTCGTCAAAGACACCAAAGCACGAAGCAAAATGTCGTTGTAAATGGGGTGAACTTCTTTGGTGACGTCCACGAGGTCAAAAATATCCTCGCTGGCGGTGTCCTTGCTTGTTGACGAAAGAGGCCTCCAAGGCAGTCACCAAGGAGTCCCAAAGCAGTTGACGATGCGGTTCACTCCCTGAAAACGAAGACGCTTTCGTCCCCAACGTGTCCTTCGCGACACGCTTCACAACGTCAGTGTCCCAGGACGATTGCAACACGGCATTGCCGCGTGTCCTGTCAGCAGCAGCGAGTGCGACCTTCGCTGACTGCGGGGTGCTCTTATAGCGAGCACCCACGTTCCTAGCAAAAATTGAATCCAGGCGCATTCTAGCGCCCACGGCAGGTGTACCAACTGAGGATGTAGTCATCAGAATAAATTCCTATAGGAGGGGGGTTGGGGAAAAGGCGAGGCGCAAATCGTAAGGTGGCGGGCGACGGTAATGCAGTTGCGGAGTAAGGACAAGATGGGGTCGAACGAAATCAACGAAGTCGAATACGCGATGGCCAAGGAGATGTCGACAGGGGTGATCAAGCCAAGTCAAAGACAAAATCCAACGCGGACACTCGAAGAAGTTGCCGAAAGTCCCAATCCGAAATCTCACCGCAACTTAGTGCAAACCGCACGCCCTAAAGTGGCCAATTCAACACCTCGCGAGGCCCCAACGCCCCGCCAAGCGGAAAAGCGCAGTGGAAGCGTGGTGGGCCCATAACCTGTGAGATATAATATACCGTATTATATCGGGTGGTCACTGAATACTTTTCATACAAGTGTAAACTGATTATAAAGATAAACGAATATAAGCGTATCTGTGACCTAGGTTTCTGCCACCAAGTACTGTACGAGTACTGGTACAGCTAAACGGAGTCATCATGCACATAATGACCTACGGTGCACTGAATCCAGCAGAAGGCACTACGTGGTCACGTGTATTTCACACACGGGCACTAAGCCAATTTCTGATTTATGATTCCACACCGACATCTACACGTTCATCGAAGTCGTCAAGGTGTGTTGAATTGTGCCCTCCGTGACACACTTCCTCAAATTGCTGTGCATGTGCCCCACGGCAGAAAAGGCTCTTTTCACACCTGCGGTGGATGCTGGAGTGCTGAGAAACTGCCTGGCCATTTTAGACAAGTGAGGAAACTCATGCGTGTGCACCTTCCACCAAGCTAAAGGGTCAACATCAGCTTTTGCCTTTGGGTATGCAAGGTAATTTGTCAGTTCATCTAAACAGTCCCCTTCGGGACTCAGCTCTACTGTCACAAGCATCCTCCTCCTCCTCATCTGAGTCAGCTAGGAAACGGGCTACAGTGACAGCCTTGCCACCTTTGCCCTTTCTTTTCTTAGACACTTGCACACCTTCAACCGTGCCCACTTCCGTGCACTTTGTTAGGCGCAGGCTTCCAGTCGGCCTCCCATGCATCACGCGCCCACTTCACAGCTTGTTCCGCTGTGAGCGTGCCTGTGTCGCACCACCCCGCGTGCACACTTGTAAGTATGCGTGTGTTCATATATACTTGTACGTTGGCGTGTGTTCATTGAGGCACACAAACACACACGAAGAAGCAAGGACTTGCCAATCTCACCTCGCCTCCACCGAGACATGTTGCGGAACTCGAAGTCTTTGTAACGTGGGTCCATGGCGGTGGCAACACACCAATCCTCTAGCTTGCAATCTTGCAAGGAGTTGAAAAACCTGGCAAACATCTCGTTGTCAAAAACTTTACGGCAACAGCACACTCCTCTAGCTTGCTTGCTTTCACAGCAAAAAGATAGGCGAACATCTGTTATCAAGCAGAGCATTGATTGAAGTACCTGGCACACAAGTCGGTGTTGAAAAGTTTGCGGGCGTGCTTGACGGACTCGTTAGCAACCCGCACCGTCTCGTTCTCAAATTTCAGCTGAGTGTTCTCGTCGGCATAGTATGCCACTTTCCCAATGATGGGGAGGATGAGGTTCACCGTGGCATACTTCGTGCCTTGCAAAAGATCGGAGGCATGCATGACTTGGGTGAGGAAGTAAACACTCTCCTTGACGACATCCCACTCCAACAAGTCAAGGCGGTGTTCCTTATAGATGCTTCCATCAGGGTTCGGCATGGCGGTGGGGGCCTTCACTGGGTTCTCGATGTCGTACATCTGGATCGACACCTGTACATAATAGCAAGGTAAATAAGCCGATGCCTAGTTAAACACACATAAACAGGTACACACAAGCAACATAGTGTGTGCGTGTTTAGGGTGATAGGCAACACACCTGTTGGCGCATGTACCACGTTGCCTGCTTGCACGCACCACCCCACCCGGAGCGAGTATCGTTGTCTTGTGGCGGTTTTGTTTCAGGCAAAGAATGTCGCTTCTGACAATCGGCCAAAAGCTTGGCACCAATCACGGAGTGGTTAAAATGCGTGCTCATGCCTCTCAACTTTCTAAAAACGCGGGCCACTTCAGGTTGCGCGAGATAGGCGTGGACGATCAAGGCGAGAGTGTGGACAGTGCACTCGTGTCCATCAAAGCATTCCCAACCAGAAACTATGTTGCTCGCGTTGTCAGAAACAGTGTCGTGAACCTTGTCCTTGATAGTGTCCACCCCATCCCCAGGAGCGACGTCCTCACGAAAGTGACCAATATGTATCTCGGAACAAGCCTTTTTTGTAGCGAGCTCTATCTCAACGGCATTGTGGCGAACTGACGAAAAAGGAATCGCTGCGACGAGGCGCTCGACGTAGTTGAAGTCCTCATCTATCAAGTAAACTAGCACACCAAATATGCAAATGTCCCCCTCTGACCAGATGTCCCCAGCGATGCTCGGAAGAATTCCCGCAGCAAGGGTGGTCTCAACCAGGTTCGTGACCTTCAGCCTTCCGCCGAGAATTCGTTCAGCTTGCCTTCCGCCGAGAATTCCAGAATTCGCTGGACAACAAGCTTGTAGGAGGGAGGAATATACCCACCAACGAAGATGCAGTCGAATATCTCGCGAAATTCGGCGTCGTTCTCAGGAAGGGTGAGTGGCCTTTTGTTACGAATCAGCCAAAACGTGATTCGCTTATGCAGCTCCTCACGTTGTGCTGTCGTAATTTGAGGCAACACAGCCTCTCCTTGCCTGCTCGCCAAAGCAAACGAAACAAGAAAGATTCGGTCAAAAGTCACGGCAATAAAAGCGGAACCGCAAAACACACAACGAACGAATAATGATGGAATTCGCAAGCAAGTGCGTTCGTTCATGCACATGAAATACAGTTGAACAAGAAAAACTCACGGAGGATTCTTCGTCAGCGTCGTCGCCAGGGTCACCAGGGTCTCCACCACCACTAGAAACCCCATTAGGCGCCACCATTTTGCAATAGGCGTCCTTGTGGAGGCACGAGCGAGAGGTGACCACGCATGTTGGTGGTGTTCCCGGGGTACTTGACAGGCTCAGCGTCTGCACACAGGTTGCAACGCGTTTCCAAAATACGACCGGTCTTTGTCCAACTTGACCATGTGATGCCTCCATACAGCGGAACGACGCTTACCACCTCCAGCGCCTTCAACGAAGCCATCATCCTCGCCACGACTCTCTGCGCACAACCAAAGCGAACGAAAATCAAGTCGTGGACACCAACATCGACGTTTATTCACCTCAACACACGCACCGATTTGCTCGACGAAACAACGAAGGATGAGGCGAGCAAACCTTTTTCTAGCTCCTTTGATTTCTTCTTCTCAGCAGCTTGTGCTTCAAGGAGTTCTTGCTCTTCCTTGAACTGCTGCCGGAATTCGCTGATCAAGGTCTCGAGGCCGGCGAGGTTTTCAACCGGCTCCCACGTGTCGTGTTTCGCATCTGGAAAGTTCTCCCAGCCAACAAGCCATTGCGCGTTGCCTTTTGCCACCCGCTCTGCCTTAATCTCTCGCACGCTGTAAACGAATTATCACTGCCGGCAGGATCGAAAGGGGTTTGCTGCGTCCGTTTGATGGGGCCTTTCCCTTGGGCGACAAGTTTCACATGGTTAGGCTTACTTCCATGTCCACGTTTACCCATCTTGATTCACACGGGCAGTCAATAGTTCGTCAATAGTTCAACTATAAAATGTAGTTGAACTGTAAAATGAGGTCCTCGTTGCCAGAATTTTTGATTTTTGAATGCCACCAAATCGAGTCGAGAGCCTCCAACACACCCCCTCCAATCTGAGGATGGGCGTCATTTGCATGTTTACTGGTTCATCTCAAACACACTTCAGCGAACCCAAATTAGAGACGAATGAAAAGCCTACAATTCAAGAATGAAGGATCGGTTAGGGAGTTGTATGCTACATATCGATATGTGGTTGCGTGTCACGTGCAAATATCAATCGATTCTGATATGTCCCACGGTCACGATCAATTGATTGTGATAATGCAAATCGAGAATCGATCGATGGTGATAATTCGGATTAGGCATCAATCGATTGTAATTCTCGGAGGTGGGTATCAATCGATTGTAATATTCTGATTGTGCATCAAATATGCATCAATTGATTATGATATTCTGATATATTGATGGTATCAGAATATCAAACAATCGATACCATGCCTTGGCGTAGAACACCGGGTCAAGCCTGCTGTACAGGCTGAGCTTCCTTGTGGCCTCGGTGGGTGTCCAGTCGGCCGCCTTGTTATCCCGCACCAAACGTTGTTCCCGAGCCAAAATCGGCTGCGGGTCAACGTTCGCGGGATAACCAAGCGCGGCATGCTCCTGCTGGAAGGACTCCCGCAACGCCACTGGTACGCTGCGCTTCACGATGTCCACCAGCGCACGCCGTCCATCTCGGTCGGCAGACGCGTCCGTACCCGTAAGCCAGACGTGGGCGTTGCTGTGCTTCTCGACGATAAGCCCAAGCACGTCGTACAGCAGGGCGTTCACCTTGCTCACCACCAGAGCCTGGGGGTCGTCAAGGTCGAACGAGACGAGGTCCAGCCCAGCGGACTCAAACTCCGTACGTAGCTGAACCACCACGTCGGAGAGGAGACCCGCGTCAGTCGTGCCGCTGAAATAATGCTTCTTATCGCCAAGGATATCCTCGCGGATACCCTTGGCCCATGTCCGATGGAGCCGCCCTTTGTAGACCTCGTCCACAAGCTTGGACTGCTCCTGCAGGTACTTCCTCGTCGCAACGTCGGCGTCGGTGTTGGAAGTAGGGTCGGGGTTCGTAACAGCCGGTGATCTAGCCGTCGGTGTGTTGCGAACCGCGTCAGTTAGCCTCAACGAGGCGTCGATGTCGGAGTCCCTCGTGAGGGACCTCTTCGCACGTGTGTGAACAACCATAATTCTGAAAGCCTGATGGGAGGTGGTACGCTGGGGCGCGTAAGGGTAATGGCGTGGGGAAAATGCGACGCGTCACAGTTACGTAAGGAGCGGTAGAGCCATGCGAGCGAGGGGCACTGGAAGACGTCGTCGAGGTCGAAGGTGCTGCAGACACCAGCCCAAGAAGCGGTAGCATGCTGGGCCAAGGCAAGAACTATACCGTAACAGGACATTGCGCCAACGAAGCCCGGTCCAGGTCGAATCCCCATAGCGGCGGCTCAAAGACGCACGTATAAACTGCTCATCTCAAATTTCCCACTCGTCGTACCCAAACGCGCCGCTACGCACCACCTCCCAAAGCGGCTGTTTTAGCCAGTCGTGACCAAATTAGCTGTGGAATATAGCGTGGAATGGGTCCACGACCTACTGGAATATCCCGGTTCAAGATATCAGACAGTCAGTGAACCAATATAGATAAACTCGTATAAGAAATAAACCCTAAGCTAGATATTCCCGGAATTGTCACGGAGTCGGAACGGTCTCGGTCCTAGCTACCTGTGACACCTTGATGTGTCACAGCACGGGCTTACGGATCAGTCACAGGTCCAGTGTTGGCTACCTAGGAATCTGTCATAGGGGCCTGCACCGGGACTCCCGGTCAGGGCTGCCTATACAGATTTCAGCATGCTTCGCTATTTGCACACGTGCCAAAATTATTCAATCTTATTACCATATCTATCATTGTCTACGTCATGGCCGCTCGCGTAGGTCGCCTGGACCTTTGCTACGGCCTCGTTACGGGAGGGCTTCTCGAGCCTCGCTGGTCTGCAGTCTACGTGCCTTACCCTTGTGGGTACGGCGGTCCTCTGCCGCTTCCCGCCTCTTCTCGTCCATGGCCAAGTCCAGGGGGATCATCGAAGCCGGGGGCTCAATCCCCAGGCGGCGGCAACAAAGCTCCTGTCGGTAGGCATGGCCCTCATTCTTGGACACGATGGTGTGGCAGCAAGCCCAACCGTAGACCCCCGATTGCCCATTCTGCTGGGCCTTTCCCCCCGGGAGGTAGCCCTTCACCACCATGCCGTTGATGCTCTCATTCGCGTTGGTGTCGGTGTTGTGCAACTGCTTCATGATGAGCTCCGGCTTCGCGAAGCGGGCCATGACGTCCCGGACACCCTCGTAGTAGCCGTCGGCAGCCGTGCGGTCCAGAAACTTGCCGCCAGGCAAGTGGATCTTCCAGTCCGGCTTCCGGGACTCGACACCACACCACGGGTGAAAGGAACCGTCGGTAAGGGGGCACCGGTAGCGCCGACACGCCGCGTGAGTCGGGTCGATGTCGAAGGCGTGGTCCACTATGTTCATCAAAGCACCATGGATCCACTGCACCTTCTCCTCATCCGTCTCAAAGCCAGGCGCCTCCACCCCCACGGTGGACTTCACCACATACCGGTAAAGCTTGTTGAAGTAGTTGATGACATTCACGGACAAAATGGCACCGGTCCACTTCTTCTCCACCCGCAAGGTCTCCAAGGCCTTGTAGAAAAGCTTTTGCAGATGGTTGGGGTCGGAGTTCTTCTCCACTGGTCGATCACGAAGGTCAGCAGGCAGATCACCAGCAGGGTCGTTGATGGCCTTGATCATGTTGGAGTCCTCGTCGGCCGTGAACTTCGCCACCCGCGCTTTGGTGAAGTCACAAGGTTGACAAAAGGTGTAAGTGCCGACGGCCTTCATGTACATCACCGCACCCGCCGCCTCCATGGCCTTCGATGATCCCCTCCAGTCTGGATTGTCCTCGCCCAAGATGGCCCGCGCACCCCGCCACCAATCATGTTCAGGAGGTGGCTTCTTCCGATTCTCAGCATGTTCACACGTGTAACACATTTTGTCGAAGATACTCGCTGATAAAATCGTTCGTGTGAGTGCGCGTGTGCGCCTACAAGCACAAACATTCCGCAAAAGCTGGAATAAGATCGACCAGATCCTCGATTCGGCCAAGCTGCATCACCAACGGCGTGCAGTTGAACAACTCCGTCACGAAAGTCACCATTCTCTTTGGTGGCCAGTGCCTCCATAGTGACCGCGCTGGCACAAGACTCCTTTGCCATGGCCACAATCTCCTTGCCTACCGCCTTGTGCAGGTTGGAAATGGTGGACCGATACGGTCCACCATTTAATAGTTCACACCCAAAGTGGTCAGGAACTTCTCCACTTTTGCTGGAGCCAAACCAGCATTCTGTTCTCCTAGAGCTTGCAGAATGTTCACCTCGTGAGACTTATTCTGGGGGGACGCTTTTCTCGAAGTCGGAAGAACAACCGAAGCAGAGCACACGGTGCAGGTCAAGTGAATGTCACTTGCCAGACCGTGGACACCACTGAGGATTTCTGTTAATAAAGTGTTAAAAAGTGTTAATTATGTGTTAAAAAGTGTTAACGGGTAGGAACTGTTAATAGTGGTGTTATAAATCCCGGTGGTACTTATTGATTGGCTTGGGCGAAAGTTAAGGAATTATATACATTCATGTTAACACAATTTTAACAGAATGTTAACACTTAATCGGAGGGGTGCCGGAGGGAGTTGAAATAGGCCCCCCTCGCGAGATCGTGACACATGTAAGGATTATTAACAGAAAATTAACACTTTTAATAGGAATCATACACGTGGCACTCGGATTAACAGTTTTACCGGATACTAACACTTGGCAGACTGTAAACGGTCATCATAAATTAACAGATTTGACCGGATCGTCCACGTGTCATGACTATTAACACTAGCACCACTAGATATTAATAGAATTTCCAGATTGTTCCACGTGGCATGTCTATTAACACTAGCACCACTAGCTATTAACAGAAATTCCAGATTGTTCCACGTGGCATGCTAGGAGGGACTGCCGATGCTACTAAAAGTACCACTGGAACCGATACGTTCCATGTGGCAAGCAGGCATTCGCTATCTACACAGAGCAATTGGACGGAGCTGATGAAGCTGCGCTGGCGGTCGGTGTCCTCCTTCGATTGTTGCGCGGAGTTGATGAGGTAGTTTGCGCTATGGCTTCTTGCAACGTACCGCTTTCATCCCCGGCCATAGGTAAGTGGCGTGTAGAGGTACACACACGGTTTCCATGTGGGCGATGGAAATTGGAAAATGACCTTGGTTTCGACACGACTTACCGGTAGGTGGCTACTATCCCGAGATCCTTGTGGGAGGACCTAGAACGCTCTAGATCCTCCCACAAGGATCACTTTTTCAATAATTTATTTAGGCACCCCACGATGGCTACTATCCCGAGATCCTTGTGGGAGGACCTAGAACGCTCTAGATCCTCCCACAAGGATCACTTTTTCAATAATTTAGTTAGGCGCCCCACGAGCTTTCTACAAGTCAACACCAAGGAATACTTTCCACATGGGACCTATACTAAGTAGTATAGTGCGTGGTTTGACGAGAATCCATCATATATACCCCTAGCTAATGCATTTATAGCATGCCCCAACCAAATTTTGAACTGCTACGCCTTTTAACCCCTTAGCTGCCAGCTGATGGACATGTCCATCAAACACTCAAAACTGATTTTCTCGGCGACAAGTAACTCAAATTCACTTTTGAAGACAGTTTTGAAAAGCTCTTATCGAGCCGCGTGCAGCCATGCACTTGGGAGCAACCATGTTGCGACGATGCTCTAAATATTTCCCCAGACGCACTCTATTTTAGCTTGACCATAATGAGTCACATTTAGGGCACATGTGTCATAGTGTTACAAACCCCTAATCATATAAGTAGCCCTAACCGCATGTTGAGCACTTGGTAAGATTATGCCTGGAGGTATAGGGTCAATATTAGGGCTTACATTGTTAACGATGTGCACATCCATCAACATTTTTCAGTTGACAATCACGTCATCGGTATCAAGTGTCATGTATTTCTAACGTTTGCATGTGATTCGCCTTGAGAAGACCTTTCCGACACTATTTTCAAAAGTTGAGGCAGGACCCTTATGCCAAAGTTATTGCAAATAAATCAAAATTTTCAAAACCCCGAAATTCCTCCGGCAACTAAGGGGTTAAAGCTTCAAAAGCGGGGTGTATCTTCCATAATTTTTTGCCAATCGTATATCGATCCTTTGCCACCATAGACATGATATATCTCAAGGTATGCATGTATATTAATCATGTTTGGGTCAAAATACGACTTGGATAATGTATATTGGACACATCACACGAACGCGGTCACATGGGTAAGATATACACATTCCTTAAGTATGGGGATAATTTCGCATTTTGGGCGTGAGTCTTGGTCCATTTTAAGCTTTAAGGCTAGATCTTTGCCTTGGTGAGCACTTCAGTACTTTAATATGACTTCAAAGTCTCCTTGGGATTTTTGGGGATTTTTTGAACGGTTAGAACTACCGCTAGAGGTTCTAGAATACGATTTTCAGACCCTGATAATGATGGAAATATTGAATTTCGACGGTACTACACCATGGCATGCGCATATGCGGCGATTAATACGGCTAGTATGATATTAAAGGGCTTACAAAATTAGTTTTGGTGATACCCTCGAGGGTTAACAACATACGCACCAACCCGAGCTCGTGTAACAAGGCCTAGAGTTGTCGGTACCCTAGATCCTTGTGGTAGGATCTAGCATTTTAATTAAAATTCTGTGAAAGCACCCACCCAAACCACGCTAAGATTAAAGGTCAAACCATCGACATTTCAAGCAATGTTATAGATAATTCAAAAGGTTCATAAATATTGCCCCAAAGCATATGCCGGGCCAAGAAATACGACATACAACGTCGCCATGCCCATTTGCGCTAGATTCTTGTGGGAGGATCTGGATTAAGGATAGTAGCCATAGGAGAAGGGTACGTTTTTCTGCCTCGTTGCACACATACACGCCCCGGCTGTTCATGGTAAGGTCCTCAACAGTGGGGTAGGCGGTCACCATAGCCAGGCGGCACGTTGTGATGATATGAAGTGCAATATGATAGCCAGCAGGAGGCCAACCGTGCGTGACCTCGTGATGGAGGGTGGGCGGCATGGGACCCCCACCCTTTGCTTTGCAGTCTATAAATCAAGCAGATACCTACCAACCATTTTGTGGATGAAAATAAAACAGCAACTGTTTCTTCTAGTTCTCGGCGGAACGCTTCAGGAAGATCAAGTAGTAAGCCTCCACGGTGCCGTACTTAAAAGCGTCGGCCGCGGGTTTTCCTGGACGTGCGCCACAATCGATATGTCATCAACAGTGCAAACTGTGAAACATTGCATCCCGTGCTTACCATGCCCGATTCGAACAGGTTTTCCTCGGTATCCGACAGAGGGAATCCGCGCCTCCGGGCTGACACCCCACGAACTCCATGCCAGTAACCGGAGGGAAATCACCGGTCTCCCACTCTTCGCGCGACCACAGGGGGTACAACACACCGCACACAATAACGGTTCCATGTCTCTCACCCTGCATGCGCCAATTGTGTATAATCCGCAATATCGTGCGCACTGTGGTCAGCACAAGGGCCGAGAATAACGCTTGCCGACATGGGAGGACCCCCTCGCGAGAACACACGGTGCCCACACGCTGTCCCAACATAAGCCGCACGGCGTTATCAGTTGCGCTAAGGCGGGACGTTCAACAGGTACCCTCTCCGTGACAGCTGAGCGGACGATCCCTGCATGTGCATCAACCCGACGGGCTACGTTTTGTGTGCGCAGAAGCTCCCATGTCGGAATTGGCATCCCACTCGATGTTGGGTTGTACAACCACGTGTGTCCGTGAAACAGGAGTTTCATGTGGCTTTCCCAGGGGGGGGCAAATACAGCAGGAAGCGGGAATGGCGGGTGCATAACGTACCGCTTGTGGCCAACCGCAGCCGCCGCGCGCGTCTTCAGAAGCGGGGGTGGCAGAGGCGCCGCCTTGAGCTGCGGCTGCTGGCGCTGCGGGAGCATCCTGAGTGGGACGCAACGATCGGAACGTGTAGTTAGAACCTGCTCATCCGGCGTGACCAAACGTGCGTGACCGTGCGTCCGCCAACCGAGCATGATATGGTGATGGAGCATGAGCGGCATGGGACCCGGTGAACACAAAAATAAAACACTTCAAAGAACCGAGCCGTCGCACGAGTGAGAATGGCTTAAGTATGTGTCACAACTATAATGGAATATTTCTATGATGTAATGTAATCGCTGTGGAATCGCAGGAATTTAAAAAATGCAATTTTTTTTCATTTTCCCAAAGAAATATTTTTTCAGGGTGAAATCGCCGAAAAACCGTTGTTTTTAGCTTGATTTGGCCTTCTACTCCATTACGCGGGTGAGGAGTGCAGCGATTCGTGGAATTGAGGGGTTTCATATGTCAGGTAATTAATCACGATGGTCACCGCAATTTGAAATTTTGGAAAAAAAATATTTTTTTGGCTCAAATCGGCCGAAAATCGCGATTTTTTGCCTGTTTCGGCCTGTCGCGGGCCTGTTTTGGCGTTCTACGCCACTCCGCGCGTGTGGAGTGCGCATATTCGTGGAAATGAGGGTTTTCACATATCACCTAAGCACTCCTGATGGGAATCGCAATTTGAAATTTTGGAAAAAAATATTTTTTTGGCCCAAATTTCAACAGAAATCGTTTTTTTTTTGCCTGTTCGTCGGCCTGTCGCGGGCGTTTTGGCGTTCTACGCCACTCGGCGCGTGTGGAGTGCACATATTCGTGGAAATGAGGATTTTCACATATCACCTAAGCACTCCTGATGGGAATCGCAATTTGAAACTTTGGAAAAAAAATATTTTTTTGGCCCAAATTTCAACAGAAATCGATTTTTTTGCCTGTTTCGGCCAGTTGCGGGCCTGTTTTGGCGTTCTACGCCACTCCGCGCGTGTGGAGTGCACATATTCGTGGAAATGAGGATTTTCACATATCACCTAAGCACTCCTAATGGGAATCGCAATTTGAAATTTTGGAAAAAAAATATTTTTTTGGCCCAAATTTCAACAGAAATCGATTTTTTTGCCTGTTTCGGCCAGTTGTGGGCCTGTTTTGGCGTTCTACGCCACTCCGCGCGTGTGGAGTGCACATATTCGTGGAAATGAGGATTTTCACACATCACCTAGGCACTCCGGATGGGAATCGCAATTTGAAATTTTGGGGGGAAATAATTTTTTGGCCCAACTTTTAACAGAAATCGATTTTTTTGCCTGTTTCGGCCAGTCGCGGGCCTGTTTTGGCGTTCTACGCCACTCCGCGCGTGCGGAGTGCACATATTCGTGGAAATGAGGGTGATCACATATCACCTGAGCACTCCGGATGGGAATCGCAATTTGAAATTTTGGAAAAAACATTTTTTTGGCCCACATCTCAACATAACTCGTTTTTTGCCTGTTTCGGCTTGTTCGTGCGGGCCTGTTTTGGCGTTCTACGCCACTCCGCGCGTGTGGAGTGCACATATTCGTGGAATTGAGGGGCTTTAAGTATCACATAAGCAATTTTGATGGGAATCGCAATTTGAAATTTATCCAAATCGATTACAAAATCCTTGTTATTTTGGTATATTATTCGTGGGCCCTGTCGGGCGTTATGCACGGGAGCACGGCACGCCGAGACCAAATGCTATTCAACATGGTGTTGTTTGGGTTCTAAGATTCTAGTGATCTATCCTGCGGTGATGATTATACTTCTTCTCAACAACCCTAGGATGCGTTGGTGCTCAGCATCGGACACCCTATAGACGACTCCTTACCGCGGTATTTGCGTCTGGTCATTGTCACTTCCCTGCGAGCTTCCCTCCTTCGCGCATGCTTTTCAAGGCGCCTTTTCTTAACACGGTGCTCGGTTTTCCAGTTAAAACATTCCATTTATCGACGAACTCGCGAGATCTGCCCCGCTAGTTATGTTGCATGAATCACATTCGTTGGTGCAAAAGGAAACTCCAAAGGCAAGTTGCGCGCCATGTCGCCGAGGCTCACGGGCCATGGCAATACATCCACAAGGTACCGGAAGGAAGAGGCATCCCTTTTCGGAAAACGCCACTCAAAAGCGGCAAACGACATGTAAGGAATCTACTGGCGAATGCACGCCTTTAATAAACATATTTGCATGTCAGAACTTTTAATGAACGGACACCCACATACCTTAGGAATATGAATAGTCGATTAGTCGATCGTGGAAAAGTATACGTAGCGTAAGTATCGCCCCCAGGATGAAATGACTGTTGCCGCTGGTTCGATCGTGGGGGCGATCCGCCATTTCTTGATTCATCCGCACCCGGACATGTTATATTTCACGTGGCGTGTGTATCGCACCCACGATCAACTGATGCGTCGATCGTGCGGGCGATTCATAAATTTCGATTCAAGATTCGATCGTGTAATGATTTATCGCCCCGGACATGTCATGTTTCACGTGGCGCATGTATCGCACCCACGATTAGGTGATGGGATGATCGGGAGGGCGATAATGCATATCAGATACTTTAATTGAAATTCCGTCACGACACCGTAGGCATGTCAGGCCAAAAGTCCGATACCTGCTCACAGGAAGCTCGAATGGTCATGACGTTTCGCCCACACGATCAAGGGATGGGATGATCGGGAGGGCGATAATGTATATCGGAGCCCTCCTCCGACACATTATAATTGAACGAACGACACGAGAGCCACTTCGCAAGCACTAATTTTCTGCAAAGGAATATGAATACGGTCGATTAGTCGATCGTGGAAAAGTATACGTAGCGTAAGTATCGCCCCCAGGATGAAATGACTGTTGCCGCTGGTTCGATCGTGGGGGCGATCCGCCATTTCTTGATTCATCCGCACCCGGACATGTTATATTTCACGTGGCGTGTGTATCGCACTCACGATCAACTGATGCGTCGATCGTGCGGGCGATTCATAAATTTCGATTCAAGATTCGATCGTGTAATGATTTATCGCCCCGGACATGTCATGTTTCACGTGGCGCATGTATCGCACTCACGATCAACTGATGCGTCGATCGTGCGGGCGATTCATAAATTTCGATTCAAGATTCGATCGTGTAATGATTTATCGCCCCGGACATGTCATGTTTCACGTGGCGCATGTATCGCACCCACGATTAGGTGATGGGATGATCGGGAGGGCGATAATGCATATCAGATAATTTAATTGAAATTCCGTCACGACACCGTAGGCATGTCAGGCCAAAAGTCCGATACCTGCTCACAGGAAGCTCGAATGGTCATGACGTTTCGCCCACACGATCAAGGGATGGAATGATCGGGAGGGCGATAATGTATATCGGAGCCCTCCTCCGACACATTATAATTGAACGAACGACACGAGAGCCACTGCGCAATAAGCACTTCTGTAATGTTCTGCTCACAGGGTTGAATTGTTGTGGTGCACCGCTTTACTGCACATCTCACCTGACACTAAACGCGGTCACAAGCTTGTTTGACCCAGCAGGAAGGGTTTTACGTTTTCTCTTCAAGGGAGCAGCGCGTTCAGAGAATATTTCTCTGGCGGATCTTAAGGTCCTCGGGTTTAATCACCCCTGCTCGCTCCCCCTGTAACTCTGGTTTGCTTTCCTGTCTGCAGATCTGCCTGGACAGTTTTTTAAAACTCCCACAAAGATATGCCAACGAAATGTTTTCCCCGCAGGTTGGTATGTGCTGCTGAGCAGCTGTCTTTTTGCTTTTTCGCGGTACCCTCACTATTCTTTTTTCGGAGGCTGGAAATGATGAATCCCGGAGTCGGAAAAATCCCTCTCAAGGTGCCGCAAGCTCCGCTGCAGCCTGTGATTCATTTAAGTTTACCTTACTAGGGCCTAAGGTGCAGACTTGCTTGCGTGTGCATATTGTTTCTTAACTTCGTCTTGACTTCAGACGGTGTTTTGGGGGCTGCAGTCTGAGTGTTGGGGTAAACCCCACTCAGCTTGGGTTGAAATCCCAACAGTTCCGTGGGGGGGGGAGCGTGGATGCGAGTGCCACAGGTAGGAAGCTAGATCTATTGCACACAACAACAGCCTGCAGCACTGCATCCCGTTCGCTGTACGTTTTACAGGCAGTACGGTTAGAACCCTGACTGTGTGATGCAGGATGCAATACGCAGTAAGGGAAGGAGTGTATATTTGAACAGGCGTTTTTTGGGGACTGTAGTATGAGTATAACCCACTCAGTTTGGGTTAGAATCCCAACAGTTCCGGGGATGCTGGGCCGACGGTTTATGTTCGTTTTAACATTAGCCGTCGGTTCCGTCGGCAAGTGCACAATATGCGGCTCACTAAGCCTTCATGCTTTCTCACACAGGAGCACGTACATATGCTTGTATTTTTCCGTTGCCTTGCCTCTTGTGCATCACGTGTGAAAGTTAGATATCGGACACTGCATTAGACCTGAACAGCGGGCTCATCTGCTATCACCCGAGGGTTGTAAACAGTGTGCATCATAGATCCCCAAGTGTAGTTGGGTCCCTCGTGTTAAGCAGCAAAACAAGTATTAATATGAACTATGTTATGTATATACATCGGCGGTAGAGATAGGTGTAAATAGATGAGTTTACTTAAGAAATATTTGCTGTTGGGAACAGTTAGCGCTTTTTCGTAACTTAGAATTCTGTGATTCAATTTTAGCTCACAACACTCCCAGGAGTTTGTGTACTACCTGATATATTCCCTAAACATATATGCAAACGGTAGGCGTCATATATCACATGATATAACACTTACCACACATTTAGAGTGCATACGCGCACAAACGTCCTACACTCCCACAAGTATTCTATGTGTTTCACACCAAACTAACTCGAATTAGAAAAAACGGAAATCACCATTGTTTCCAACAACATCCAAATACTCAATATTAGCATCAACATTAATAGTATACATTGTGAATTTTTCAAGCCATACCCTAAATGAAGTTGTTTTGCTCCCCCTCAGGTGCCATGTGGCGGCCACCGCAGCAGCACAACCTGCAGCGGCCACCGCAGCAGCACCGCCTGCAGGTGCAAGGGAGAGGTCAAGACCTGCGCTCTTCCACGTGCCCACCTCCCCTAGTGAAACTGCTCCGCCGGAGATGACATATGACTGGGTAATGGGTGGGGCTTATTATGACTCGGATACCGTCATTCCCCGACATCACCGGCGCGCCCTCCCCCAGTACCCGCCCATGATGTTGGGGTTGGACCCGTATGCGCAGACCTATCGGGCATCCCACGGCCGTGCGGCCCATGATGCCATGCCAGGTTATGCGTTTGCGGTGCAACAGCAGGAACCTGAGCAGGTGGTCACGATGCCTTTACGGCAGCCGATGAGGCTGAATGCAACCTTGTCAAGGCAGCTTCCGCCTGAGTGGTCCTCACAACCGCAGCAATCATGGGACCCATTTTATGACCTGGCATGCGCCGCCCCCACTAGATATGCATAGAACCTGAAAAGGCGCTTGTTCGAAGTGCTGAAATCTATATAGGTAGCCCTGACCGGGAGTCCCGGTGCATGCCCCTCCTATGACAGATATCTAGGTAGCCAACACTGGACTGAAGATTGACCGGTAAGTTCGTGATGTGACACACCGAGTGTCACAGGTAGCTAGGTCCGAGACCGTTCCGACACCGAGACCGTTCCGGGTATATCTAGCTTAGGGTTTATTTTCTTAACATAATCGATTTATCTATATTGGTTCCAAGATTGTCTGATATCCGTGAGCCGGGATATTCAAGTAGGTTATGGGCCCACCACGCTTCCACCGCGCTCCAGCTATTTGTTATCCAAATAACAAATTTTATTCATGTTTTGATAATGACCGGGCTTGTGTCCCTCGTGATGGCAACTCGTATGCAAATCCCAATCTTCAACTGAAACATGCCTGAAGACCACGAATATGCACACTTCGCACGCATGAGTATACAAAATACGTGCATGTAAAACGCCAAAACAGGCCCGCGACAGGCCGAAACAGTCAAAAAAATCGATTTCTGTTGAAATTTGGCCCAAAAAATATTTTCCCCCAAAATTTCAAATTGCGATATCCATCCGGAGTGCTTAGGCGATATGCGAAAACCCTCATTTCCACGAATATGTGCACTCCACACGCGTGGAGTGGCGTAGAACGCCAAAACAGGCCCGCGACAGGCCGAAACAGGCAAAAAAATTCGATTTCTGTTGAAAACTTGAAATTTGGGCCAAAAAAATATTTTCCCCCAAAATTTCAAATTGCGATTCCCATTAGGAGTGCTTAGGTGATATGTGAAAATCCTCATTTCCACGAATATGTGCACTCCACACGCGCGGAGTGGCGTAGATCGCCAAAATAGGCCCGCGACAGGCCGAAACAGGCAAAAAAATCGATTTCTGTTGAAATTTGGGGCCAAAAAATATTTTTTTCCAAAATTTCAAATTGCGATTCCCATCAAGAGTGCTTAGGTGATATGTGATCACCCTCATTTCCACGAATATGTGCACTCCACACGCGCGGAGTGGCGTAGAACGCCAAAATAGGCCCACAATTGGCCGAAACAGGCAAAAAAATCGATTTCAGTTGAAATTTGGGCCCAAAAAATATTTTTTTCCAAAATTTCATATTGCCATTCCCATCAGGAGTGCTTAGGTGATATGTGAAAACCCTCATTTCCACGAATATGTGCACTCCACACGCGCGGAGTGGCGTAGAACGCCACAACAGGCCCGCGACAGGCCGAAACAGGCAAAAAAAACGATTTCTGTTGAAATTTGGCCCAAAAAATATTTTTTTCCCAAAATTTCATATTGCGATTCCCATCAGGAGTGCTTAGGTGATATGTGAAAACCCTCATTCCCAAGAATATGTGCACTCCACACGCGCGGAGTGGCGTAGAACGCCAAAACAGGCCCGCAACAGGCCAAAACAGGCAAAAAAACGCGATTTTCGGCCGATTTGGGCCAAGAAAATATTTTTTTTCAAAATTTCAAATTGCGGTGACCATCAGGATTAATTACGTGATATGTGAAACCCCTCAATTCCACGAATCGCTGCACTCCTCACCCGCGTAATGGTGTAGAACGCCAAAACAAGCTAAAAACAACGGTTTTTTGGCGATTTCACCCTGAAAAAATATTTTTTTTGAAAAATATTTTTCGAAAAGTCCTTAGAATTCATGCGATTCCACTGCGACCGAAGTCCGATATAGCGATTCCATGGATATCATCGATTATGCATTTCGGCCATCTCACTCGTGCGACCGCTCAACCATAAGCAGCCCACTGGCGACAGTATGTCCCCAACAAGCCTCCGGTTGATATGAGATGCGCCCTTAAAATAAAGAAAAACAGGGACAAGAGGCTTACAAACCGCCGCATCGTTGCGCGACCGGCCCGTTGGCGATCAGCGCACGAGCTACACGGTCCGCAGAGGCTTCAACAAAGTTAAAAAATAAAAAATAAAAGGCCCCTGGCGACAGTATGCCCCCTGCAGCCCTCCAGATGATATGAAGTGCAATAGGCCAGCCACATGGAGGCCAACCGTGCGTGATATGGTGATGGAGGGTGAGCGGCATGGGACCCGGTGAACACAAAAATAAAACACTTCAAACAACCATAAGCTGCCCACTGGCGACAGTATGTCCCCAGCAAGCCTCCGGTTGATATGAGATGCACCCTTAAAAAAGAAAACAGGGACAAGAGGCTTGCAAACCGCCGCATCATTGCGCGACCGGCCCGTTGGCGATCAGCGCACGAGCTACACGGTCCGCAGAGGCTTCAACACAGTTAAAAATAAAAAATAAAAGGCCCCTGGCGACAGTATGCCCCCTGCAACCAATTGGAAAATAACCTTGGTTTCGAGACGGCTTACCGGTAGGAGAAGGGTACGTTTTTCTGCCTCGTTGCACACATACACGCCCCGGCTGTTCATGACAAGGTCCTCAACAGTGGGGTAGGCGGTCACCATAACCAGGCGGCACGTTGTGATGATATGAAGTGCAATATGATAGCCAGCAGGAGGCCAACCGTGAGTGATATGGTGATGCAGGGTGAGCGGCATGGGACCCGATGATAAAAGAAAACCGCACTTCAAAAAACCATAAGCATCCCACTGGCGACAATATGTCCCCAGCAAGCCCCCGGTTGATATGAAGTGCACCCTTAAACAGAAACGCTTGCAAACCGCGGCCACGTTGCGCGACCGGCCCGTTGGCGATCAGCGCACGAGCTACAGCTGGTTTAGCACAAATGCACCTGTCGTGGAATTACACCGATACTGTCAAGCAAAATAATCATGCGCACGTCGACAAGTGATTTTTGCGACCATTTGAAATGATGATTTTTCGATGACGAGATCAGTATACGCATCAAAAACTGCAAACTGCGATTTATTGCGACTTTGATGAATCGCTGATGTGCGCGCTGTGAATAGTGATGATATCTCGTCGCAGAGATGTACGGCATGTGATACGAATGCCATTTTGTATACGAAACATACACTGATGACGAATTGTGCATATGCGCGTCAGTTTGTCGAATCTCGAACAATTTTGCGAATGATGTCAGCGCATATGTGCGATCGGCATGCTGTATGCACACCTTCTCGCGCTGTTATCTCTGACGGCGTGTATGTGAACAAATGCGATTGCGACGATGTCTCCTCGCGCACTGATTTCGCTGTTTATTCCGCAGCGGTCGATATTATGCGAGATATGTTGATATATGTGCGACTGCGACGCCTGTTTGAAATATGCGATCCGCAACCTGCGCACACAAAATTCGATATCTCTACTACTGCACTCACACTTTATGCGTCCTCAGTTCGTCGCCTTGACGAGTCGGAGAATACCACTCTTAAGGGTTCGCTTGGAAGCGAAATGATATATGATATATAGCGAGGCTATTATGGAACGTTAATAGCTCACGCAGCGTCTGTGTGGATATGAGTGCAGTGCTTCTTCAGAAGTGACTGTTGTAGCTCAACGCTACCTCATTTACGCAATGCCCCGCATCTCATAGATGCCACCACAATTGGGTTGTGAACCCAAGGCATTGGTTGAACAATCAGTATCGGCTGAACGAATAAGTCATATGATACTCGCATGCTTGTTCAGAACATGCTAGAAGCGAAGATGAGTTTTCTCCGAACACTTTCGGTTCTTCAAGACTTCATCTTGCTTTGTCATCTCGATGCCACAACCTGGCCTCTCGATGACAGGTGTCACTCAAGGTGAGTGAATGACAGATGGTATACCGGAATATCCAAGTACACTAGATATCAGAAAGTCCCGTACTCGTGTGGATAAACTGTCTAAGATAAATAAACCCTAAGCTAGATATACCCGGAACGGTCTCGGACGGTCTCGGTGTCTAGCCTACCTGTGACACAGCGTGTGTCACTGTACGAACCTACAGATCAGTCAGTAGTCCAGTGTTGGTCCTAGGAATCTGTCATAGGGGCCTGCACCGGGACTCCCGGTCAGGGCTGCCTATACAGATTTCAGCATGGTATGACTGTGCATGTCATAGTCGACCGTACTGACGACTGTCTGTCATTATAATATATGACATGACACGACACGACACGACATGATATGATATGACATGTCTGCCAGGTATGACACGTATGACATGTATGACACATATGTCATCGGTCATAACCCTGACACACAATGTGTTTATTACTGGTTTGCAGGCACTTCACAGACAAAATTAGCTCCCCCGTGCCCCATGAATACGACCCAATGTGAAATTTCGATTCTCGATGCCTACTTAACTTCCAAATGCTTCTTAAATACTTCTTGACACTTCTTACAACTTCTCAAGATCGTTTCGATATGTTACGCACCCGCGCGATGTGTTTATTACTGGTTTGCAGGCATTTCACAGACGAAATTAGCTCCCCCGCGCCCCATGAATATGGCCAAATTTGAAGTTTCGGTTCTCGATGCCTACTTACATTCTCTAAATACTTCTCAAATACTACTTGACACTTCTTACAAGATTTCTCAAGATCGTTTCGATATGTTACGCACCCGCGCGATGTGCATTCGTGACTGGTTTGGCAGGCACTTCACATACAAAATTAGCTCCCCCGTGCCCCATGAATATGGCCAAATTTGAATTTTCTCTTGTCGATGCCTACTTACATCCTCTAAGTACTTCTCAAATACTTCTTGACACTTCTTACAACTTCTCAAGATCGTTTCGATATGTTACGCACCCGCGCGATGTGCATTTTACTGGTTTGCAGGCAGGCACTTCACATACGAAATTAGCACCCCCGTGCCCCATGAATATGGCCAAATTTGAATTTTCTCGTGTCGATGCCTACTTACATCCTCTAAGTACTTCTCAAATACTTCTTGACACTTCTTACAACTTCTCAAGATCGTTTCGATATGTTACGCACCCGCGCGATGTGTTTATTACTGGTTTGCAGGCATTTCACAGACGAAATTAGCTCCCCCGCGCCCCATGAATATGGCCAAATTTGAAGTTTCGGTTCTCGATGCCTACTTACATTCTCTAAATACTTCTCAAATACTACTTGACACTTCTTACAAGATTTCTCAAGATCGTTTCGATATGTTACGCACCCGCGCGATGTGCATTTCACTTGTTTGCAGGCATTTCACAAACGAAATTAGCTCCCCCGCGCCCCATGGATATGTCCCAATGTGAAATTTCGCTTCTCGATGCCTACTTACATCCTCTAAATACTTCTCAAATACTGCTTGACACTTCTTACAATTTCTCAAGATCGTTTCGATATGATGTTACGCACCCGCGCGATGTGCATTTACCGGTTTGCAGGCATTTCACAGACGAAATTAGCTCCCCCGCGTCCCATGGATATGACCCAATGTGAAATTTCGGTTCTCGATGCCTACTTACGTCCTCTAAATACTTCTCAAATACTGCTTGACACTTCTTAAAATTTCTCAAGATCATTTCGATATGTTACGCACACGCGCGATATGCATTTTACTGGTTTGCAGGCATTTTCCAACCCATATGGCAACCCCGCGGCCACCGCGGTGACCAAGAATGTGAAATTTTGCCTCTTGGTGATTTCTTATAACTTCTTGGTATTAATAAACATGTTTAGCATGCATATATGCCATTTCCCTAAAATTATGCAATTCGGAGCCACGTAGCCGTGCTACATGCCGGGAGGGAAATCATGCTCCACGAGAGTCCCTTACCTTGCACTCCCGCCGGCTAGTGGAGGGCTCGTGGGTGCCTCAGCATTGGGCGGCGGGATGGTCTCCTTGCTTTGGGCCTCGTGCGCCTCGGGGGGCGCCTCGACCGCATCTCTGCACAATATCGTCCCAACATGTTTTCAACATCCCATCAACATGTTGCAACCATCACGATCGCGTGCTGCAGCATTATTGCAGCGAGTCACGTGAGGAATGGTGGGAGGGAAATCATGCCCCACGAGAGTCCCTTACCTTGCACTCCCGCCGGCTAGTGGAGGGCTCGTGGGTGCCTCAGCATTGAGCGGCGGGGGGGTCTCCTTGCTTTGGGCCTCGTGCGCCTCGGGGGGCGCCTCGACCGCATCTCTGCACAACATCGTCCCAACATGTTTTCAACATCCCATCAACATGCTGCAACCATCACGATAGCGTGCTGCAGCATTATTGCAGCGAGCCACATGAGGAATGGTGGGAGGGAAATCATGCCCCACGAGAGTCCCTTACCTGGCCTCTTGCATGCCACGAATCCTTTCGACAATCCGTTGCAAGCAATTAGGCACCGGTGGAACAAGTCGAAACGATTTCCCCTTAAAGGTTACCGTTGCCGGTTCTAGCTCCAAGATGTCGGAAGGTGGTAACCAAGCCGGCCACGCGGTGTTGTCTGGAGATGAATCGTGCGCCAATCTGGAGAAATCGTGCGGGAGCAGTCGCGTTGGCAGCCACTTATGATGCCATACCGTGTCCACTTCCACATAGTGCGGATCGACTTTCCTGCAATGTGTTCCAGGATCCCTACAATATGCTCTCAATATGTATGCAACATATGGTAACCATGTTGCATACATGTAGCAAAGAGTCCTGTGAAGCAAGAAAGGCACAACCTCAACGTCGAGAAGAAAGAGAAAGGGTGCTACCTCGCGGACAACTCCAGTTCCCTCGTAGATATTGGAAGATGTGGAGGCGCAATCCACGCCGAAAGGCGTTCTGCCTTCTTCGTAATCGTTTCATACTCCGGGTCGCGGAAGCCTTCCGCGGTACTCCAACCTTCCGGGAATATGAGCTTGATATTGGGAGGGGGTTTGAGCGATGTACCCTCCTTGAGCATCGGAAGGTTTGATCGGCTCTCGATCGGCTAAGCACCCGCCTTGCGCGGGATTTCTCATCGCGCGCTTGGCTAACGAAGATTGTTGTACGGGGGGGGCCGCCTTCCCTTGGACGAGGGCGGCGGCTCTAGCCGAAGGCAAGCCGGTTCGATGTCGCTCCGCATCACTTGGTGATGATGATTGAGGGGATCGTTCATGGCGAGGTCGCTTTTCACCATGAACAATTTGATCTCCTCGGACCATACTGCATTGAAGTCCCCTTTACCACGCCCATCACCCTTCGAAAATGTACTGCTACTATGTTGTAATATGTTGGACATATATTGCGGACATATTGACGATATGGTGAAGGAACTTTCAAGTAAAGCAACAATAACCCAAAAGTAGGTTTTCGGACCCCCCCACAAAAAACGCACACAAGCTATGTCGCAAAATATAGCTCCTGGGTCCACATAACAAGTCTCACAAGAATTGAAGAACATGTTTTTTCAACTTTTTAGGGCTCACTTCAACACTTCCGCAGCATACTGAAAGGGGGGGCTAAAGGCAGGGCTCAAGGTCTTGAGCCCTCACGTATTGAAGTGAGCCCTCACGTATTGAAGTGAGCCTTGCCTTGAGCCCTGCAGGCGGTTGCACGCATATTGACCTTTACAAAAATTTAAAAAACTTTTAGAGGAGAATCTGTTCAATACTACTTCAATACGGGAGGGCTCACTTCAATACGTTAGCGATTTCCGGCGTATTGAAATGGCGTATTGGAGACGTATTGAAAAAGTGCCAGGTCAGCTTTTCGACGAGCCCTCCCGTATTGAAGTAGTATTGAACATATCGAACGATTTTCGGGGAAACAATTTTGGAATTTTAAGTTTTAGGA